>ML810922.1:112573-136642 GCA_009831015.1 Picea engelmannii
TTTACTTTATCATTTAAATAATGATTTCTTCTTTTAGGTCACGTTGACTTCTTTGACCTTGGGGGCTTCAAGCCTTCATGTGGGGGTCCTTCATCTTTGTAAGGCCATAACTCTCAAACCATGAGGAGTTACATGACATTCCACATACCACTGGAAATGACATGACAAGCACTATCCATCTAGGATAGTTTCACCAACAATTTCCTTGATCTTCATCTCATTATTCCACATACAACCATGGGTCCTCCAACCATTCCTCTAGGATAACTCAATCTGTAAAGCGTATTCCCGTGAGGGATTTAACCATAAGGGGATCACTTTGGAGTTCATCCATTTGTGCACCTTATCAATCATGATAAGAAAATAATGAGAGCAAGGTTCTTCCAACCATTCTTCTAGGATAACTCAATCCGCAAAGCGTCTTCCCATGAGGGCTTTCACCATAAGGGGACCACTTTGGAGTTCATCCATTTGTGCACCTTATCAATCATGATAAGATAATAATGAGTCATCTATACACTTTTCCAACAATGCATCATATACCAATGAAACCACAACGATCCATCTTCATCATGTATCAATGACAACTCATTGATCCATCTTCATCATATCAATGGCAACTCATTAATCCATCTTCATTTATGCATTCTCATCAAGGAAAATACATATTATATTACATCAATCATCAATCAATCCTTTGACATCAATCAATCAAACCATTGGCATCAATGACAACATGATCCAACAATCTCCCCCTTTGGCATTGATGGCAATACCAACATTGATGTCAACACCAATTACCAATTATTGATGTCAACATGTAGATAAGGCATGCTCTACATCAATAGTCAATGTGACTATATCTCTCTATCAATAAACATCAATCACTTCAATGTGATTAACTCTCCCCCTTTGACATCAATGGAAAAGGGCCATTCTCATCTTGGGGTTGCTCCCCTTGTTTGAACTCTCCTTGGGGTTTCTCCCCTTGTATGAATGACTTTGATATTCCTCTGAATAATCTCTCCAATTTTGAACAAGGGATATCACTTTGATGTAATGCTGAAGATACATCGAACATACTCCCCCTGAAATTATGCTCATGTGTTCTTTCTTCAAGTATAGGGATCTTTTCTAGGTATGCATATGATAAATATTTCCTCCTAGAATCATGGGAAGAAGAATGACTCCCCCTATGGGTATGTCTCCCCTATATTTTCTGAAATATGAACATTGTGCTACCATATAATGATCCTTGGACCTGTTCATGCATCAAACTCATGCCATACCAAGCATCATGAAGAAAAAGATATGTCAAAAATGAAATAAAGAATCATGAGCAAAATATCAATCAAGTACATCCTATAAAAAAATGTGTGTTCATCGTGCAAAACACCTATGTACATCAACCATGTACATCAACATCACGCAATGTGCCAAAAGATAGCATCCATGGAATGTATCAATCATATGCCTTTATCAACATGCCAACATGTGCATCCACCAATATGCCAACCATGTGCATCCACCAATATGCCAACCATGTGCATCTACCAACATGCCAAACAATGTATCATATCACTCATGATATGTCTCCATCATGAACCAAGTGAAATAATCAGGTATCTCAAACAATCGCCAATTGTTGTGCTAATCAAGTAGTACCAATGGTGTAGTATCATCAAGTCTATGCCATCTATGAGTGTACCAAACATGTACATTAAAATATCGACAAAAATCCATACTCATGAGTTAGTGTCATGCACTCGAGATTTTATTTTACATAATCCAATAGATGAACACTTAAACCTGCAACAAATAGTGTCAGAACCTACAACAAACAATGTCAGACCCTGTAACGGAGTGTTATACCATCACATCAAGCTGCAATCCATGTGCATAGCCTTTTTCTCAAGGATTTACCACATATACACGGTCTATTGCACAACATCTCGTGTATGTATGTGACCTATACAAGGTCAGCCTGCGTATGTACACGACTGATACCACTATCACCCGCGTCTGATTCAGTAGATGCTTACTTGAGCTTCCCCTCAGTCTTTCATTCTGTTCTGGCTGCTCTACCTTCTTCACCCACTTCTGTAGATGTCCCTGCTCCTCAGAACTTGAGCTATGAGGATCCATATTTTCAAATATGTCTCCCTTCCTTACTTCATTCCTTCTTCTAGCCATGCTATTTTAATTTCTCATCATGGACTTTCTTCTTTTGTTCCAACACTCATGGGATTTGTGGCCAATTCCACTATAGTTGTAGTATCTCATAGTGTTACAGTGAACATCAATGTGTCCTACTTGATCACATCTCCAACACCTCATGGTGTTATAAAATCTTCCATTATATCTCCTTTCATAAGATCTACATTCAAAATCTTTCTGACCATATCCATTACATGAATAACAATGCCCATGAAAAATACTTTCATACCTTTGCTTTGGTGTCCTAAGAATAGCTTCTTGATGTCTTCCTTGCTTTGTTCTTTTGAAATTTTCTTTGCCTTGTGTAGATGGTTGCTTTGCAACATTGTCTTCCTTCTTTGATGGATTTACCTCATGCTTCTTTGAGGTGCTTGATTCAGCATGTGTATCTTCTCCTTTGTATCCAAGACATGATTTATCATATGGTGATCTTTGACTTTCTAAGATCTCATCCAATATTAGTGAGCTATTCATGAATTTGTTTGAATTTTCTACCTTCTTTCTAAGGTCAACAATTTCATCTTCTAGATTAAAACATGACTCTTCCTTTTCATTTATTTGATTCTTCAATAGTTCCTCTATTCTTTTGGCTTCTACAATTTGGGTCTTGAGATGGACAATAGCTTCAAATTTTTTTCTAATCTCATCATCTACCTTCACATTTTCTTTTTCATTCTTTAGTCTTGTGATTTCTTCTTCCTTTTCTTCTAGTTGAGTCTTATTGCTCTCTTTGAGCATTTCCTTTAACATCAATATCTACCTTTGACTCCTTCTAAGAAACTTTTTAGTGTTATCTAAAAGATAGTTATAGTGTGTATAAAAATGATCACTTCTATATCTATATAAACCCTCTTCAATTTCCTTTTGAAGTTCTAATAGATTTTATTCTATTATTTCCATGGGATAACTATCATCAAAACTTACACAAACTGTGTCTAGATCATCTTCTTCACTTGAGAAAAATTCAACATCATCACATTTTGAATCAATGCACTCAAGAGTCTTTGGAGATTATTTACCTTCATTTGATGTATCTTCAATATATTTCTTCTTGCCAACATCATCACATTATTATTTTCCTTTAAAATCATCACATATGCAATCAAGAGTTACAGATTCTTTACCTTTGATAATCTTGACGGAGTCATCTTCAACATCTTCTTTCTTTTTTTGATATGTCTCCTCTAGATTTAGCCATAGATCCTTGGTGGAAGTGAATTGTCCCATGCTCTCTTTGATAGGGCTTGATGGAAAGATTGGGTCCTTGCCATCAAACTTCCTTATATCAATCTTAGGAACGTGGTTGGTCTTCAAACAAAAGTTGGAGTTTCTCCATTCTTGATTCACCTTCCTTGTGTCCTCATCATGAATTTCATGGGATGCATTTTCACTTTCAGGTGTCTTCTCTGCTACAAAAATTTTCAATACTTCCATGATCTCCCCTTTTAAACCATCCATCTTAGTATCCAACTTAGCTTCCATTGAATCCATCTTAGTATCCAACTTAGCTTCCATTGAATCCATCTTCTTTTGTAGTTCATTTATGTCCCTATGCATTTCTTCACCTTCATCAAGAGTCCAAGTAGGATTTTCTGGAAGCTTAGTTGGTGTAGAAGCTCCCTTTTTTGGTGGCATGTTGGCCAAGTATCACTTTTGAACCTTGATTTTGAGGTGGTTCTGCTAGACAATATTTCTTCTGTTTTATCTCCCAAGTTTCATCCCTTCTACGTATGAAAATTTATTTTATGTAGTTCTCTGATATTTCTTCTCTGCAATGCCATAGGTCTGATCAAAATTGTATGTGCCAAGTGGAATTTACAGTAACTTCCCCACAACTTGCCAATTTTTGTTCTTTCCAGGAGATCTCACTTGTATAGCATTCCCTGCACACAATAATTGATATAAAATTTTGAATCTCGCACGAAAAATACTACAGACTATTCACGATCCAATGAAACCAGTCCCACTCAAATTAGATACTCTAGGAAGAAGTTATGATTGTTTTACCTGGAACACCTTCTTGAGACTAGTCAATAGGACTAGTCAGATACCCTATCTTACACAGGGTGTATCTACAAATTTAAGATGACCCACAAGCTGAAATTTTTACCATAGATACCTTACTAATTTCTGTAAATAGCCTCTAAAGTTCAGGGTCTAAAATGTTACAAAACATTTTTTATAGCGAAAATTCCGCAATGACTCATTTCAGGATGATTCCAGAACCCTATATTGTATAGGTTGTATCTCAGAAATTATAAGGCCATAGGAGCTTAATTTTGAACCCAACGTACCTTCATCCATCTACTAAATATCCTCCAAGACGTTTCTTTTGACAAGTTGTAGAAAGCAAGTTATAGTGAAAATTCCAAGGTGTCTCAGATGTAGCAACGAAACCCCAAGACCTTAAGCTCTGATACCATATGTTAAGAACCAAATACCAATATAGCATAGAAAAACCTTAGAAAAAGTACTCAACGTCTTGAAAAAGATACAATTTCAGATAATAAGCCTCTTCAAGGGGGAAACCTCCTTTTACCCCACTTAAATGTTCAAGTACAAGACGATTCAAAATGAAAATGTCTCCTTCGTATATATAGGAGACTAGGAGGTGTAATTACAACTAATGACCTAAAGCTGACAACAATAAAATAACATTACTAATATAATATGCCCCAATTAAAGGGTAATGAGACAATATTAGGGATTAACAAATTCCCTCTCCTATGGAGACCATAGATGTAGAAACTCAGACAGTAATTCCAGTAATGAATGAAGCAACTTGTCAGACTAAAGAGGTATCTCAGTTTCAGGATCAGAGTGCCATCATTGAAACACTAGAAGAAGAACTGGTACAAGCCCAGCAGGCCTTGACTCAGACTAGAGATGAAATGGTGACCATGACAGAGCACCATATAGTTTTTAAACAACTCAAAACCATGTCAGCAACGGAAAATGAGACGTATGTTGAGCTAACTAAGGATCAAGGGAAGACAAAGAAGGTACAAGGTCAATTGGAAAATTCTTTGGAGAAAATCAAAGAGATTTGTGATATCTACACTAATGCAATAGATTGCAGAGCTCATGCCACCAATTAGACTTTGTTTTTATTAGAACCCTACCTGTTGCTGAGGGTGAAAGATATTTGAGCAGGTAAATCGTTTAAATTCACCATTATCTCTGATTTTGTGTCTTGTTTTAGGGACCGGGAAGAGAAAGTACAATATTTCTTGTGTAAACTATACTTCCATAATTTAATTTTGTAATACAACAACAGAGATAATCCTAGTCCTTTTATTGGGGACATCCAATTTCAAGCGTTCCTATCCTTCACTAAAAATCAATTCAGGTGGGCTAAGGCCCACAAAACTTTCATGAAGAGAGAAACTGGGTTAGATCTCTGGATCAGGGGGGAACCACCAAAGTCTTTTCCAGCTATCATGCGACATAGGACATTCATGAAAAGGGAAGGAGTGAGAATATCTTTACGTCATATTCATCAATATGTTATATGATCAAGCATAGCGTATTTTAGGGAACTCAAAGAAGAAGCTATTGCTGGCTCCAAGTTAAGGTGGGATGTCTCCCCAGTTGAAGTAAAGGTTAGAGAGTCCTTCGATTTCAAGAACTTCTTCGCAGCCACCTTCAGAATAGAAAGATATGCCAGAATGATCCCGGAGGAAGGACCTGCCTAGATTGCGTGTAGATATAATCCCCCTCTTATCTGGTTTCCTCCAGAGGATTACTAGAGAGATTATCAATTTAATAAAAAGAGGGAAGACACTGCTTTTGGAGAACTTGGAAGAAAGAATGGGTTCAGGGCACCTGGTGAACCAACTTTTCCTCCTTACAACATCACTACTTTGCATGTAAGAACTTATCTTGCATGAGGACATGCAAGAAGGTAAGTTGGAGGGTATGTTGGGTTATGAAAAAGTACAGATATTCTCCTCATTTCCATGATTTATGGTATCATCTTGACTGAATTTTCTGTTACTTAGGAATAAAATAGGATAGGAAATGATTAAAATGTTTTCTAGAACTATCATTGAGTTGAAGTTCATAAATTCTAAAATATGGTTGGAATTGTTTGATTTTGTTATAGGATTGGGTAAATTTTGGTAAAATCGCGATGGAGGAAGAGATTACAAAGATGTGAAAGCTATTGGAGGTTAAAGATATGGAGCATAAGGCAGTTTTAAGAGAGATTAGTTCTCTATTTTGGAAACTTCATAAATAGTAATAGTGATCCTGAGGATCTCTCGATCCTCATGATAGCTTAATTTACCCATATTTTGTAATATATAAAGGGTAGTGAATATTGAAAAGGATAATCTAAGAACTGTATCTAAACATTCAGAATTTAGAATTGCTCTACGTAAATAGTTTCTGTAAATGTTGTCTCAGTTATGGAATTAATAAATGTTTTGAACATTTCCATCATTTTCGTATACTGAGTTTCTAGTAGCGGTGCTTCTAAGGACCGAGGGCCCAGTCTGAAGGAGTTACTGTCTTAATCTGTATTTTATCAGTTTGATTTATGTTTCAAACTTTAATTCATTTTTATCATCATTAAGATAATGCATAAATGTGTTGATGCTTTGATATTGTTTGCTTGTAGAAGATAGATGTTTTCCTTTGAATGTTGTCGATTGCTATTCCAGATTCCATTTGTTGTATTTTACTTCTTCACAGTTCCTCTCATTTTCATATGCGTTGTTCCTTTCAATTAAATTAGCAATTCTTGTTCCTTTCCGTTAAATTAGCATTTGTTGTTTCTTTTGCTTATTTAGCGTTTGTTGTTCCTTCTACTTAGTTAGCATTTATTGTTCAATTACTATTCTGTCTCAATTTACAGTATTCAGTTATTTCTTTCCAGCAGACTAGATAGTCATCAATAGATCATCTTATTTTCATAGATTCAATTCTTGTCTATTAATTAGATCAATTCTACAATTCAATTCATGCCTTTAATATCAAATTCAATTCTTGTCTCTTAATTAGATCAATTCCACAATTCAAGTCATGCCTTCAAGTCACAACACATTATAGATCAAATTTCAATCCTGTTTAGTAGGATCTTATCTTTAGAAACTTAATGAATGTGTGAGGAACTTGATTTTTGATAAACTCAAATTTTCTATTGTTGGCCCTTGACCAAGTTTTGAAGTTACTTGGTCATGTTTCACTGTTTTTGGGACTTCAACATCCCGTCGAAGATGGAGCAGCAGACGAAGCATAGATCATGGGATCTCGGCCCACTTTTGGGCCCATTTTGGGTTTTGGGAATATGTAATGGGAAAGGGATGTCGACCCTTGGGTTCACCCATGCTTAGTCCCACTTTTGTAAATGTATAAATAGATGTCTAGGCATCTAGTACAGGATCTATTGTATCTATTTGATATAGGCTATGTTCCAAGTGGGATCTGTGTGATCAAGGTGTTGTGTATTCTATAGGCTTCCAGAGCTTAGTGCAAGTCCCTGTGTGGAGATATAGAAGGATTTGTGTTGTAAGGAAAAGAAGAAGGATCTAGCGAGCTACGCAGATCTTCTATGTATGTGCAGTGGGTTTTGATGGCTCCATGCTTGTAATCGATTGAAGATGTTAATAAATAAGAAGAGTTGGTGGACATGGCCCCAGGGTGTGGGTGAACCACATAAATCTGTGTGTTATGCTCTGTGCTTTGACTTGATGTGTTTATCTCTGCTTTGGCTAAGTGCTTTGATATATTTATATAGATCTACTTATTCTTTATGCTTCATTAGATGTGTATGAATAGTAGATACAATATGTATGAAGATGCTTAGTGTTGATCTACTGGATCTGATCTGTTTTAATGTTGCTAAGTACTAAGATACCTTAGGTCTAAGTGAATGTTGTGATGCTCTGTGCTATCTACGAAGTATAATAAGGATTGAATATTGATGAATGATAAATGTTAAGTGCTCTGTAAGTGATATAATCACATATCTGTGTCCCAGCTAAGGTTGCAGACACCTAAGTCTTGCAACCACCCCTGCTTCTACCTCGGGTGAGACTTCATCTTCTTCATAGGTGTTGCTGAAAGGGTCGGTAGTTAGGGTTTTGTTGGTGCATTGTTGTAGCGTTGAACCCTAGGTCTGCCCCTGTGCCAAAAAATGGTTCTGTTGTTGGGACTTGAAACTGTGATTGCTAGGAACTGAGGAAGAAGAAGCTTTGTGCAAAGATTCTTCCTGATACTGTGGAAGCTCTGTGTGTGGATCTGTGCCCTAGTGCATAGTATTCCACTTGATCTGAAAAGCTCTATGCTAGAGAAAGAAGGCAAGATCTGAAGAAAAGAAGCAAGATCTGAACGCGTTGTGCTCTAAGAAAGGTAAAAGTGGAAGTTTCTAAAGAAAAGAGGTCAGATCTGCAGAAAAGAGGTAAGAGCTGTAATCTCAGTGCTCCGATAAAGGTAATAGTAGTTAAAAGTTTTAGATCTGGAGGCTTTGTGCTCTGTAGAAGTAAGATAAGTGAAATATTTTTTTTTCCAAGGTATGGATCTAGGTATGGTTAATAGAGTTTATCCTAGTTTGAAAACTGGGGCACTGATAGATGAAAGAAGGTTTGATATGAGTAGATCTTATAAGAATAATGATAGAAATGTTATACCTATGCATAGAAAAAATGTTTGGACAAACAAATGGATGTAGGATCCTAGAAAGATTTTTTTGCAGGCTAAAGTTGGGGAACATTTAAATGAAAGAGAGGATTAACCCTATGTTACAGTTGTAGAATGCAGGGACATTTTGCTAAGGAATGCCCTAGTGGAAAACTTAGTTGTCTTTGTTGCAAAGTTATAGACCATGAAGTATTGGATTGCCCTGGAATGATTGTTAATCTTGAAACAATGAATCTGAGTCAAGGAAACCCTAAGATAGATCCATAAATAGTAGAACCCCATAGGGAATTAGAGAAGGTATTTCTACAGATGAAAGAAGCCTTGCATGATCACCGACATGTTAGGTCATCAGATATCTTTAAAGAAAAGGAATGCATCGAAGTAAGAATAGGGGACTTCGACATTGACAGTGTTCTAGATGAAGAAACACAAGTGAACATTATCCCAGAGAGAACTTGGGAAGGTATAGGGAGGCCTGCTATGATTCCTTCATTGGGAGGAATAGGACTATTCAGAGGAAAATTGGTAACCCTGTGTGGAAAGCTCACTCAGATATCTATGAATGCCAATGGAACTTCGACCGAAGAAGATTTTGAGATTATTAAATTTATTGAGGACAACGCCCCATTTACTATGTTACATGGAAAACCTTGGATTGAAAGAGATCAAGCCAGAAAGAAGGAAGAAGAAAAGGTTTTAGAGCAGCAGAGAAAAGAGTTAACAGATTTCATGACCAGAAGGATCGTACAGTTGATGGAAGAAAAGGAAAACAAATCGAAGATATTTGACACTATAATCCTAGATGTCAAAGCTGCAAGAGCATTAGAGGACTCACGAAAGATTGAAGTATCTATCTCAGATATAGAAGAAGTATTACCCCTGAGTCTTAAGAGATAATCTCAACAGCGCAAAGTGACTATGTCTAAGGAAAATAAGAATCAGAATGGGAAGAGAATCACTGAGACGAAGCTCACTGGAAAGAAGGCTAGGAATCTAAGTAAAAACAGAGCTAATATTGATAGGATACAGAAGACTCCAGAGGCATCTTTGTAGAAGGAAAACTTGCAGAAGTTGAAATTCGCCAAGATATCAAACCAGCAACATAGACCACTTCGCCGAGGTGAAGCAATATAGCCGTTGGAAGCTGATATAACCACTCGACTTCCGCTCTGAACGGTTCGGAAATAATTGATGGTTTGCCACTAGACTGTTAGACCGCACCATAATGGACAAAACATGAGTTAATCACGCCTCATACCCATTTCAAGAAGACCATTGCTAAGTTTCTTATTTCGTCCATCGCGCCATGCACCAAGAATACTTTTGCTAACTGAGAATTGGAGCTCAAAGCCTGAGATTATTTTGCACTGTGATCATTGATTTATTCCCATACCCTTCATTGCAGTCTCTGAATTCAGTTCACTAATTGAACCCGAGCTCGTATGTCAGACGAGCTCAGCGCTACAGAGAAAATAGTCGAAAAAGTTTTGATTGAATTAATGACTGAGAGAGTCATGTCAGAGCGAGGGTTATAAACAGAATCCAAGCATCATCGACAAGAGGACTGCAAGCCTCTCCTTCCACTACTCGTGTTGGTCCATCGCGGTTGGTTGATGATAAATAGACAAAGCACAGAGACGATATCACGAATGCCAAGATTATTACACACATTCTACCAACTTACCTACCACCTCTGAGCTGCGCCAGCAATCACGACAACGTACCTTGAGACTTCGAGTATACTTTGATCACCGCGTACCTTCCGAAATGGGTGTGTTCAGTTCATGTCAACCAGGATAAGCTCGCTGCATTGAAATTTAGTGACTTCAACCTTTGAGATTGTAAAGCTTACATCATGTTAGCCCTGCATAAGTACTAAACCAGGACTAAAGGAAAGAATTCCAAGATTATCCCACAGTCATGGACCCAGAACCTCACACAATCCACACTGCTCAATGTAATGAAGATCCCACACTTCGGCAGACACCAGGAAGTCAACACATGCATCAAGTTATTGTTGTCCTGCTACCACGAAGGATACTTATGGTTGAACCACCGCATCACTGTGGATCCGACCTTGATCAATTGCATCATAGGGCTTAGCATGCAAGCCCCTGACCCACAAGAGTTTTACTCTAGAAAGACCTCAGACCGAGCATTAGCGTAGAAGATTAAAGAAACTTATGGAGATGTCGAGAAGGGAATGCGAGGCTACAAGGTAGCCTCTATCCAGAGCAGTGCAATGTGCCTTGCCTTTCAGCTGATCGCGGGCAAGCTAGTTCGCAAGAATAGACCAACCCAAGTGACTGAATTCGTAGTTGACCTTGCAGGAAAGTGCACGGAGGGACTACAGATGAACTGGGTGCAGTACCTTGTAAACCAACTAGATCTTGATTGCAGAGAACCACAAGACCATGGGCATGAGTTCCACATTAGTTGGCTTCTCATATTGATCACTTTCATCGCCTGGGAGCTACTAGAAGGTGCCACTTTCCTAGATATCGAACCCTTCGAACCACTGGCCGCAAAGTTCTATACGTTGTGGTACTCTAGCGACATGAACAAGCAATGGTAGTCCAATGCCATCTTCCATGCCTATTGCAACCAGTTTAAGATCGCCATCCAGTCGACACCACACATCACCCCAAACACACTTCACAGGTTTAGACAGTTGATGAAATTCGGCGTGGACCACCACTTCACCTATATTATAGTGCGTGTTGATGAGCATAAACATCAGCTCCAATCATATTACAAGTTGACAGAAGATGACTTGGAGGATATTACCAAGGAATGGTCAGCGGGCCTCCTTGATCCAGTAGACCCTACAGAGATGTTCGATGTGGATATCCCTGAAACTATGTCGGACACACCTGGACCGAGAAAGACAAAGAAAGATGATGAAGTGCAAGATGTCCATAGCACATCAGCGAAGACCTCTTCGATCTCACCTGAGAAGGGAAATGATGGTGGAGAGCTAGGTGGCACAGAAGTCGAGAAAAACAAAGGTGAAGTTACTCCACCTAGAGAGGAGGAGGATCTAACCAAGAAAAGGAAGGTTACCCTACCAAAGCCTTTGTCCCGGAAGAAATTTAAAGCCACCGGGACTATGTTTAAGACTACCCTCACCCAGGATGACTTTGACTTCTTAGTCATTGCGTTGAATGATGCTTCACTGGAGATCGCAGAAAGGAAAGAAACAAAGAAGGAGAAGGTATTCAGCCAAATCAAGGGTGAACTTCATGAAGTGGAACAGGCACTACAATCCATCCACGTAGTTTCTACTGCGCCCTTGACAATTGGAACAGAAGAACCAAGACATGAGCCAACCCAATTTCACCAGATCACCGATAAAGTTGAATCTTGCCTTCAATGAGCTCAGGTAGAGACATCACAAGCCACCCATGCTTTGGCCCAGGCATAGGAAGATATGCTAGAACAACGCAGTAATGCAAAATGAGAAAAACTAGCCCTGCAAACAAAGTGGGAGGAAGAGAAAGCAATGATACAGCAAGACAAGGAGAAGTTGCTTGCAGAGAAACTCGAGATAAAGGAACTGGTCAATAGAGAACTCTTCTCTGTGATAGTCATCAAAGTCTAGACAGAAGAATGGGTTCCACAGTAGGTGGTACAACTGGAAGGAGTGATCCAACAACTTCAGCAGTGCATCGCAGATATGGAACTTCATACTATGCTTGAGACCCCTCAAGATATAAGAGACCTAAGAGAGGAAACTGCTTGCAGCGCAGTTGGCATATTGAAAACCCTTAAATTGGAATGCAAGCAACTGACTTCCAAGAGTTCTCAGACATATGAGACCCTCACGAAAAATCCAAGGTTGCAGGCATTGGACTCACAGCTCCAAGAAGCAAAGAAACATGCATATATGTTACAAGCACAGTTGAAGGCCTTGTCACCAGTTGAAAGAATAAAGAGGTTTCTAGAGTAGCGCATGGCCCAGCAACTGATCCACATGATTCAGAGTAAAATGATGGAAGTCTTTCAACGACTTCAACCAGTGCAAGAGAAGGCATGTCAACTATTCATTGAAGTCGAAAACCAAGGAGTAGAACTTGAACAGGTTGTGAGTGCAGTAGAACAGCGCCTAGAAGGACTAGTCAATGACACACTCATCTAGGAGTTCACTGAGTAAGAGGTCGTAGCACTACAACAGGTCGAAGTAGCTTGATCCAAGCTTGAGGCATTCGAGGCAGAATTGCTCAGACCAGAGTGACTCGGGACGAGTCACACGTGAGTGTTGGGGGCCTGTTTTCCCTTGACCAAGTTTTGAAGTTACTTGGTCATGTTTCACCATTTTTGGGACTTCGACAACCTTTCGAGGATGGAGCGCCAGACAAAGCAGAGATCACGGGATCTCAGCCCACTTTTGGGCCCATTTTGGGTTTTGGGAATATGTAATGGGAAAGGGATGTTGGCCCATGGGTTCACCCACGCTTAGAACCACTTTTGTAAATGTATAAAAAGACGTATAGGCATCTAGTAGAGGATCTATTTTATCTATGTGATATAGGCTACGTGCCAAGTGGGATCTGTGTGATCAAGGTGTTGTGTATTCTATAAGCTTGCAGAGCTTAGTGCAAGTCCCTGTGTGGAGATATAGAAGGATTTGTTCTGTAAGGAAGGAAGAAGGATCTAGTGAGCTGCAAAGATATTATGTTCCTATGTGTAGTAGGCTTTGATGGCTCTATCCTTGTAACCAATTGAAGATGCTAATAAAGAAGAAGAGTTGGTGGAAGTAGCCCCAGGGTGGGGGTGAACCACGTAAATATGTGTGTTATGCTCTGTACTTTGACTTGATGTGTTTATCTCTGCTTTGGCTAAGTGATTTGATATATTTAGATAGATCTACTTATGCTTTGTGCTTCATTAGATGTGTATGAATAGTAGATCTGATATGTATGAAGATGCTTAGTGTCGATCTACTAGATCCGATCTGTTTTACTATTGATAAGAACTAAGATACCTTAGGTCTAAGTGAATATTGTGATGCTTTGTACTCTCTGTGAAGTATAATAAGGGTTTAATACTAATGAATGATCAATGCTAAGTGCTCTGTAAGTGATATAATCACAGATCTGTGTCTCAACTAAGGTTGCAGACACCTGAGTCTCGCAACCACCCCTGCTTCTACCTCGGTTGAGACTTCATCTTCTTCGCAGGTGTTGCCAAAAGGGTCGGAAGTTAGGATTTTGATGGTGCATTGTTGTAGCGTTGAACCTCGGGTCTGTCCCTATGCCAATAGCTACACGATTTTATCCTCTACAATCTGTCTTCATAGACTTTGTTGATATTCTTGAAATAGAAGATGAATCCTTGAGTTGATAAATTAATGTTAAACTAAGGTTTTTTTTAGGACATCTTTAGACCTCAAAACCTACCACCAATGGAGACATTACATTCTTGGAAAGGAGATATTCATCCACACTGATCATAAGCCACTGCAGTTCATACAAACATAAGGCAAATTGCAGAATGACCGCCATCAAAAGTGGTCCATGTATTTGCAGCAATTCCACCTCAACATCAAGTATAAAATGGGAAGCCCCAACCACATCATTGTTTTCCTCAGTAAAATTGCAGTCATGGAACTCACCATGGTGCTAGACTCTTGCGGCCATGAAACCTATGGATGGCCCCAACTCTATGAGATAGACCTGGACTTTGCCACCACCTACCAAATGTTGGGCGCAAATGCAATTGTCGCTAATTTCCAACTTCAGGACATGATGTTTTGTTGTCCGGTCCATATTTTTGTTCCATTAAGCAAGAAAGCAAAGATGATCTGGTAACCCCACTACAGTCAGGTGGCAGGACACTTCGACATTGAAAATACAGTGTAAATGTTGCAGAAACATTTCTATTGGCTGAAAAGTTTTAGAGGAGGTCAGCAAGTATATCAGGTCTTACACTGCCTATATGATTTCCAAACCATCCACTAAGAAATAGGGCATGTAAACCCCTTTTCCTACTCTTGAGAGGCCATGGGAATCCATCTCAATGGACTAAATTTTGGGCCTCCCTTCCACCAAGAGGTGCAATGACTGTGTTTTTGTGGTTGTGGATCACTTTTCTAAGATGGTGATTTTGGTTGCCTACAAGTACAGCATCACAACAAAGGCCACTTCCAAGCTCTTCTTTGAACTAGTATGGATACATTTTAGAATCCCACAAACCATTGTGTCATATCGGGACAGTCAATTTCTCATCACATTTTGGTCAAGCCTCTAGTCACTATTGAACACCAAGCTCACCAAATACACGACCTTCCACCCCTAGATAGATGGCCAAACCGCTATCATAAATCGAATGATCATGCATATCCTACACATGTATATTTCCAAGCACCCTCACACATGCGATGAGAGTCTCCCCTTTGTTAAGCATAGCTACAACTGATTCCTGCATAGCTCAACCAACCACAGCCCCTTTCAGGTGTGGTTGGGATTCACACCATTGGGTCCCATAGATGTTGAACTGCCCCTTGTGTTCACATCGGCCAAATCATCTCCTACTCCAATTGAAGTTCACAAAGCCACCCATTTCATTGAGTGAATCTAGCACTTCCCCTAATAGGTTCAGGATATCCTACAGAATTCCAATGACAAGTATAAGTACCGCCATGATCATCATTGGGTGCCACATAAGTTTTAGGTGGGCGACAAAGTTTGGTTGCAATTGCAGAAAGAGCGCCTTACAAGACCCCATCGGAAGATTCTCCCACTTTTTTATGGGCCATACACCATCACCAAGGATGTGGGTGATAATTATTTCGAGCAAAAAATTCCTCCTTTCCTTGGATTGCACCCAGTGTTCAACGTGGATATCCTTCGACTGTATTTCTTGCCATTATTGAACACCTCAGAGATAGCAGAACAAATGAAACCAACATAGCTCAAACCTAACTGCATACAATAGGCATCCAGTAATCATATTGTGGACAAATAGATCAAGGGCACTCACCAGCAAAGGACCCATCTTTATTGAGTTGTCAAATCAGGGCAATGCCGTCACCAAGGAAAGTGGCTCACCTAGGGCCAAATTCAGCAGAAATTTCCTCACCTGATGGGGGAACTCAACACAATGGAGACCATTGCTCACTAAGGGGGGAGAATTGATCCAGATGGATTTTGGTGGCCTCCCACCTACTCCAACTGGCTCATTTTGGTAGTTTTCAATTTTGGCAGCTTTTTCCTTAGTTTTTGGGTCCCTAACTTGTGGGGTTGTTTTGAGGACCTAAACAACGTTTTTAGGGCTCGCCACAGTGAGAACGAATTTTGATAGATAGAATAAAAATGTGTAGTCCTGGGATAAACCTTTCCAACTCACTATCCTGTGCCTAAAATGGAGCTTATATGAAAAAGTTACGACCAGGGCTTCATCTCCTAGGGTTAGGTTTTTTTATGTCTAGGGTTTTTGACATTCCTGTTTATTGTAAAAAGGCCTTCATAGCCTCATTGCAATCATCTTCTTGTGAATGAGCACAACCATCACATCTCTTCTCAGAGATAAGCTGCCACCATTTCAACAAGCTTGTTTCCGCTACAATTTACAATTTCATCTTATTTCCTTATTGAATAGAAACCAATTTGGTTGCATATTTGTTATTTTGTGTTAAGCATATTTTAATAATAATTTGTATTCATTTCATTCTCCAAATATATTTTGAATCAATGGTACTAGATTGGTCTACTCCTTTTTGTTCTTAATGCATGTCCCCAACGAGGTCAAGGTACAAAGAATTGGGTCTCGATCCTGTTTCTCTTGAGGACAAAATCTATCGCACTCCCAAACGAACTCTCATGGTAGAAGAAAATAAATATGACTGGACATAATATCCATTCAAAATGTTGCTCGAGGAATCCCTCACACAACAAGGGAATGAGATGATGGATAGTTTTGCACAAATCCTTCAGTGGCTCCCAACAGGCAACACATCTTCATCAAACAAAAGCATCGCCCCCTTCACTGTAAAAATCAAATTTGATATTCCTATATTTTAAGGTCAGGTAGACACATATGTGGTAGACAAATGTTTGAATATGCTAGAATGGTATTTCTCTATCCATAACTTCTTGAATAGAGAAAATATTACTTTTTCACTCCTCAAAGTCGTCCCCTGTGTCAAAGATTGGTCGGAAACTTTCTGTGAGAAAAAGGAAATAGAAGAACCCTCATTATTTACAGTCCCATTCACATGGGATTCCTTCAAGGATGCTATTATGGAACAATACTACCATTTTGGATGTTATGACAAACTGTATACAAAATGGACCATGTTGCGGTAGGAAAGAGACCAAGCAGTGCCCGATTTCACAAATATATTCCATACCTTGTGCACCAAGCTGGGTTTCAACAATTCTAAGTGAGATCTAATGCTAAAGTATCGCATCGGTGTGCATGGATACATCCAGGATGAATTGGAGTTTCTGGACATCTCATCCTTGAGCGTGGCCTACCGATATGTTGTCAAAATGGAGGAGAAGCTACAACAAAAGATGTGCCAATTTGGGCATGCGAACCCCTCATAGAAAAAGAAAGGAAAGAGCATCCCCAACCCACAGAAAAAAGGATAGAGAAAATATGGATAGCCTTAGGACAACCATTCCAGGCCGCAAGAAAAGAAGGACACTGAAAGACAAAGAAAGATATCGGGAAGTGATGTGACTTCCATAAGAGCCTCTGAATCAGATGTAGGTTCCGACTCTAAGTCAGAACCAAAAAGGGGGTGACAGATCATTGACACAGAACCCAGTGCTACCATTGCTCCTACCAAGATATAGCCTAGTGAACTAGACAATCCAAAGGAAGGAGAGCACCTTTTTCATTCACAGATGTGGGTGAAGGGTACCCTGCTACACTTCATCATTGATAGAGGTAGACAGAATAACGTCATCTCAGCATAGGTTTTCAAGTGACTCACCCTGCCAACAACATCACACTCACAACCCTACACCATCAAATGGCTCCGCCATGGAAGTGACATCCATGTCAGCCAACAATTTAGCATGTCATATGACATCAAGCCCTTCAAAGATAAGGTATTTTGTGATGTTTCTCCTCTCAAAGTTTGTAATGTACTTCTGGGAAAACCATATTTATGGAAACGTCATTTTGTATATGAATCTAGGCCTTGCAGTTTTATTATTACTTTGAACAATAAATTGTACAGGATACCCGAGGTATTCCCACCTTCTGTTATTCCCTTGATCTCTACCAAGCAATGCAGAAAGGTCATCTATCATACAGGGAATTTTTTCTTCTTCGTGATTCACTCTCAGAATGAGCAAATATCACAGCCACATCCAGGGTCTCCATGTCTAACCTCTCCACAAAATAGAAGCAAGTGGATATGGTGTGGAAGAATACTTAGATATATTATCCTCACCTACCGAGGTACCTCTGCACTATCAGGTCAGCCACCCCATCGATTTGACCCCCAACACACCACCTCCAAATGGTCTAGTCTATTGTCTCTCTATGTTAGAGAATGAGGAGATCAAGAAGTAGATCTAAGAAATTCTCCACAAGGGGCACATTTTTCCTAGGTCATCACCTTGTGGGAGCCCAATTGTGCTGGTACAGAAGAAGTATGGAACCTGGAGACTCTGCATTGATTACCAGGCTCTGAATAAAATCAAATTCAGAAACCGATACCCAATTTCCTGAATCGACGACCTCCTTGATAAGTTTTGTTGGAACAGGAGCAGACCCAGGGTTCAACGGTACAAAAATGCACCAAAAAAACCCTAAATACTAGCCCTTTCGGCAACACCTATGAAGCAGATGAAGTCTCACGCGAGGTAGAGGTAGGGGTGGTTGCAGGACTCAGATGTCTGCAACCTTAGCTGAGACACAGATATGTGATTCTAGTATTTAACAAAGCATTCAGTAGTAAACATTCATCAATATCTAACCAATATCTACTCCATAGATAAAATAGAGCATCGTAGCATTCACCTAGATCTAATGTATCTAATAAATTAGCATAAGGAATTATATCATATCTAGTAGGTTCGACCACTAAGAAAGTTCACAGAGGTCAGATCTAGCATCTAGATTCATCATAAGCATAAAGTATAAATAGATATATTTATCTATATATGTCAAGTACTCAGCAGATAACACATAAGTACACCAACAACAATGCACAAAGAAGAGCAACACAACATATACATGGTTCACCCCACCCCTAGGGTTACGCCCACCAATTCTTCTTCTTTATTAGCTTCTTCAATCAGATACATGCACAGAGCCACAAAACCCTTACTCTACATAGCACAGGAGATCTGTGCATCTCACTAGATCCTCCTTCCTTTCATTATAGCACAAATCCCTTCACAGTCTGTTACAACCACTTTCACTTAGATCTGCAAGTCTCTCACAGTATGCACGAAGCATTTACAAGCCACACTTGCACTTAGCACAACATCAAATAGATGCCTCTTCTATCTTTCTGTTATTTTTACTTACATCGTCTAGACATCTATTTATATATTACAAAATAGGCCTAAGCATGGGTAAACCCATGGGCCAATATTCTCATACCCATTACATATTCCCAAATATCAAAAAGGACCCAAAAAGGGGCTGAGATCCCGTGATCTCTTCTTCATCTTGCGCTCTGCCTTTGACAGGTTGTCGAAGTCCAAAATGGTCAAACTTCACTAATGATCTCTCAAGACTTGGTCAAGGGCCAATAGCCCCCCAACACTCACCTGTGACTCCTCCTGAGTCACTCTGATGTAGGAAGTTCTGCTTCAACTTGTTGTTGTGCTACGACCTCTTGTTCAGAAAACTCTTAGATGAATGCATCATTCATAGGTCCTTCCAAGCATTGTTGAGTTGCATTAACAAACTGCTTTAGTTTTGCTCCTCGGCCTTCAACTTCTATGAAAAATTAGTAGGCCTTATCTTGCACGGTTTGGAGTCTTTGATTTACTTCCATAACTCTGCTTTGAATAGCATGAATCTGTTGTTGGGTGGTGCGTTGCTCTTGAGATCTCTTCATTCTTTCCACAACTGACAGGAGCTTCAACTGTGCCTGTATTGTTTCATCTTGATAATTCACCTCTTGGAGCTGCGATTCCAGTGCTCTTAATTCTGGACTCTCAGTGAGTTTCTCATATGTCAGCGCACTATGATCACTCAACTGCTTGTATTCCATAGTAAGGGCCTTTATTCTCTCAACTTATCTCCTGGCAGTTCCTTCTCTTTGGTCCTTCACATCCTATGGGGTCTCGAGCACTGTGCGTAGCTCTAAGTTTGCGATGTGTTGTTGTAGTTGCTAGATCACTTCTTCAAGATGCTCTACTTGTTGTGTAACTCGATATTCTTCCTTTATTTCGATGACTACCATAGAGTGAAGTGCTCTGTTCACTGCTTCCTTTACCTTGAGTTGCTCGGCAAGCAACTATTCTTTTCCTTGTTGTATCTATGCTTTTTATTTGTCAAACTTTGTCTGGAGTGCAATATTTTCCTGTTCTGCAACTTGGCGTTATTCTACAAGTACTCCTTGTACTTGCATCAAATCCTGGGTGGCTTGTTCTTTTTCCTCTTGTGCTCTTCGAAGGCGAGCTTCGAGTGTATCAGCTAATCGGTGGAGTTAGGTTGGCTTGTCTCCCATCTCTAGTGTTCCCAATGGAAAAGTTGTTGTGGAGACTGCGTGGCTGGACTGTAGTGCCTGTTGTACCCCTCAAAGTTTGATTTCAAACCTATCATACATTACTTCCTTCTTGGCCTCTTTTTTTTCTACTATTTCCAGTGAAGCATCATTCAGGGCTGCTATGAGGAAGTCGAAGTCGTCAGAGGTGAGGATAGTCTGCATCTTGGTCATGGAGGCTTTCGATTTCTTCTGGGAAGAAGGATTTGTAGGTGAACCCTTCCTCTTCTTCATTGGATCAACCTCGTCTCCTTGATTATGTTCAACTTCTTTTTCATCTAACTCTTCTCCATCACCTCCTTACTCTGGTGATATGGAAGCAGTCTTCATGGATGCACTATCTAATTCTTGGACCTCTTTGGTATTATTTGTCTTACTAGGTCAGGGTGTATCCTGCATAGTTTCTGGGCTGTCGATGTTGGATATCTCTATGGGGTTGGCAAGGATAAGGAGGTCAGCGTACCATTCCTTAGTAACCTCCTACAGGTCCTCCTCTGTCATCTTGTAGTAGGACTGAATCTGTTGCTTACGTTCATCGTCGTGCATTGTAATATAAATGAAATGTCGATCTGCATTGAACTTCATCAAAGGTCAGAACTGGTGTAGAGTGTTCGGAGTCATGTGAGGCTCGGATTAGATGACTCTCTTCAACTGATTGTAGTAGGTATTAAAAACAACATTTGAGTGCCACTATTTGTTCATATTGCTGGAATACAAAATTGTACTGAACTTCACAGCCAGCAGCTCAAATGGATTGATGTCGGGGAAGGTCGCACCTTCTGGCATCTCCAAGGGAATGAATGCAATAAGGATCAAAATCCAACTAAAATGGAAATCGTAACCTTGATCTTGTGCTTCTCTACAGTCTAGTTCCAACTGATTCACCAGGTACTTCGCCCAGTTCATCTGTAGGCCTTCCACGCACTTCCATGTGAGGTCGACTATAAAACTGGTGACTTGGGTAGGTCAGTTCTTTATTACTAACTTCCATGCAATCAACTGACAGGTGAGGCACACTGCACCACTCTGGATAGAATCTACCTTGTATCCTCTCGTCCCCTTCTCGACATCGTCATAGGTGTCCTTGATCCTCTGTGCTAGAGCGTGATCCATGGCTTTTCCTGGATAAAAATCCTATGGATCAGGTCCCTGCATACTCAACCCTATGATCTAATTGATCATTGTTGGATCAACTATGATACGATGGTATAGCCTCAAATAGCCTCCATGGTAACAAGAAAGTAGCAGCCTGACACAGGCATTCACCTCTTGGTGTCTTCGGAAGTGTGGGATCTTCATGATGTTCAGCAGGGTGGACTATGCGAGGTTATGGGTCCTTGTCTGGGGAATTATCTTTGAATTCTTCCCCTTCGTTATGGTCAGGTACTTATGTGGGTTGAGCATGTTATAGACTTTTCGGTCACCGAGGTTGAAGTCGTTGAACTTCAATGCTGCAATCTTGTCTTGGTCTACTCGAACTGCGTTGATCCCCTTCAGGAGGTTCGCAGTGACCAAGGTGTACTCAAAATAGCTGGGCATGCTATCCTGATTTACTGTGCCGCTTAGAGGTGGTATGTAGGTGGTTAATATACTTGGGATCAATTTGGCATTCACTAGATCACCCTGTTCTTGGTTCGCTTTTCATCTAATGGCCTGGATGGTCCGGCTCCGCGAGCAGTCGATGAAGAGGCTTGCAATCCTCTCATTGATGATGCTTGTACCCCTATAGACATCGACATGACTTGGTCATTCATGAGGTTGATCAAAACTTCTTCGACAAATCTCTCTACTGCATTGAGCGCGTCCGACATACACACCTAGAGTTGGAAATATTTGGGTTTGAGGAGCAACTTAGATACTACAATAGGATAGAAGGAAATACAACACACTGATCACTGTATAAAATCAACAAGTATGTGGGCTCAAGTTCATGATTAGAAAAAGTGTTCTCAGTGCATGGTGCGATGGGATAAATAGGTAACTTGGCAATGAGTCACTTGCAAAGGGTATGAAGCCTTCCTGAACTCTGTTCTGTCCCTTATGGGCCGGTCTAAACAGTCTGATGGTGAGTTGTGTGGTCATAAATTCCTTTCTAGTCATTCAGAGTGTTGGTCTAATGGTTATAATGTCCCCAACAGCTATATTGCTTCTCCATGGAGAAGTGCCATGCGTCATTGTGCTGATATCCCGACGAAGCTCCAATTTTGCAAATTTTCCTTCTGCAAGGTTCCTTCTGGATCTTTCTGCAAATTTTTGATCTTATATCTCTTCTTAATTAGTTTTCTATCCTTCTTTCCAGTGTGATTTGTCTTCGTATTCCCTTACCCATTCTGATTCTTATCTTCTTTTGACATAGTGACTTCACACTGTTGAGATTCTTTCCTAGGATTCAAGGGTAATACTTCTTCTTTATCTGGAATAGGTACTTCAATCTTATGTGGGTGTTGTTGTGTTTTTTCAACTTTGACATCCGAGTCTCTGGTGTTAAATAGCTTCAATCTATTCTTTTGTTCTTCAATCAAGTGTGTGATTATTCTAGTCATAAAATATTTTAACTCTTTCTTCCTCTGCGCTAAAACTTCTTCTTATTCCTTCCTTCTAGTTTGATCTCTTTCAATCCAAGGTCCTCCTAGTAACATGGTAAATGGAGCATTATCCTCAATAAATTTAATGATCTCAAAATCTTCTTCTGTCGAAGTTCCATTGACATTCATAGGTATCTGAGCAAGCTTCCCACATAGGGTTATCAGTTTTCCTATGAATAATCCTATTCCTCCCAGTGAAGGAACCATAGTAGGCTTTCCTAAAATTTCCCAGGTTCTTTCTGTCATAACATTCACCTGTGTTTCCTCATCCAGAACACAGTCAACGTCTAAGTCTCCTAATATTGCTTCAATGCATTCGTTTTCTTTGAAGATCTCTTATAATTTGACATGTCGGTGGTCATTTAGGGTTTCTCTCATCTATAACAATACTTTCTCTGATTCTTTCTAGGATTCTGCTGTAATCTTAGTTTATGGATCTGCCTTAGGGGTTTCTTGGTTCAGATTCATTCTTTCAAATTTAGCAATCATTCTAGGGAAATCCAATACTTCATGGTCCATAGCTTTACAACAAAGACAACTAGGTATTCTCCCAAGGCATTCCTTAGCAAGATGTCCTAGTTTTCTACAACTATAATAGAGTGTTAATCCTCTCTTTCTTTTAACTGATCCCTAACCCTTTTTGTTCTATGCACTAGGATCGTAGGACCTAACCTGCAAAAAAAACTTTCTAGGATTCTGCATCCATTTGTTAGTCCAAATATTCTTTCTATGCATAGGTATACTATATCTTTCACTAGTATTATTAGATCTACTCATGCAAACTTTCTTTCATCTACCAGTACCCTATTTTTTGAGCTAGGATAGAATCTATCAAACATACCTAGATCAATGCTTTAGAAACCAAATTTTCCACTTGTCTTACTTATACAAAGCACAAAGCTTTCAGATCTAGAACTTTTCACTATTCTTACCTTTATCAGAGCA
>ML810923.1:0-15038 GCA_009831015.1 Picea engelmannii
TCAACAAGGTGAAGCCCATGTGTTGCAACCATTGTAGGTGATACTCGTGCTTCTCAGATATTGAAGCACCCATTTCCATGCTCTTTACATGGGTTTTCACATGTCCACGGACAACACCAACTGCATGTGAAATACTTGAACATTCCCATCACAAACATCAACCTTCCTACTAGCATACGATACACGATACATATAACCCTTTTCTTTTCCATTATTGAGGACATAAACATGAAGAAATCTTACAATGGAAATCCAAAGGGATATTTATCGGTTTCACATTATTTATACCGAATTTCTTGAGTATCTTCTCCACATACTTATGTTGTGACAACCAAAGATTATCATCTTTCCCGCCTCTGTGTATTTCCATGACCAAGATTTGTTTTAGTTGCTCCTAGATCCTTCATATCAAATTTCCTCGCCAACTGAGCCAACCTGTTGATCTCAACCATGCTTGTGCTTGCTACAAGCATAACATATATAACTAAGATAATGAATATACCATAAACACAATGGTTATACTCACTTCTTGTAAATTTGTCTCATCGTGAAGGAATCAAACATCTTGTACCATTGTCTGCTCGTGCTTCTGGCCATACAATGACTTCCTGAGTTTGCAAATAAATCTCCTTTTGCGATCTTAAAAAACTCATGATTGTTCTATGTACACATCTCTTCTAATGATGATTTGTGGGTAGTAGGATCCCACAATCTACATCCTTTAACTCCATCACCATAACGAATAAAGATGCACTTCCTTGACCGAATCCGACCAAGCCAACCAAGTGAGCCTTCACCTCTCACCTCCAATCTAATTTCAATGCTTCATTACAGGCAATACATGGGATCTAAAACCAACGAGCTACCAGAAACATGTGCCCAAAAACCACGAAACTTGACCTAACTTCCCTCCATTACCAAAACCATCCAAACTTCCCTCAAAGACAGGGTATTCAGGAATACCGCATGCTCCTCCTATCACCTAGGTTGTCTACACTCTACCGATGACATTTAAAACCTGGTGTACGCATGTCTAACCAGGTCTTAGAGTCGTATGCCCATTTACATATAATAAGGTGTCAACTCCACCTCGAACTTTGCATTCATACCTCCACCTTTCCATTGCAGTTGGAAAAAAGGTCCTCTTCCTCACATCAGAGTTACCAACTATGCAAAATGTCCTCCTCACACTCTGTGAGCTTCATCTCGAGATCATCACCATCTCCATTTCTACCGTTGTTGCGTTCAGTGGCGCCTAAGACATTACCGTGCCCTACATATGCACATAGATGTGTGTCACCTAAAGCACCTCAAATACAACATCTCCAACCTCAAGCACCGAGACAACAAATATCCCACCACCAAGACCAAACATGAGTATAGAACAAAAAAATGATTTGGTGGCATCATCCATGATCTTTCTCAATACCTTGCAGAAATCTCTTTAGATACAAAAACCACCCACCCATTCAACCAACAAAATTGAACTTGAACATCATTAACATCACTCCATAACTGTAAACATCACCTTTTACTAAAACCTTTTGGTTGTATGTAAAATTTGGGTGCGATGTAACCTATGGAACCTCTAAGCATGGTTGAAAAAACATGTTGCTACTGAGTTGTGGATCGATTCCTAAAAAATCATTGATGTGCGGCTCATCCACAAATTGGAATGGTTGTGGATCTATTCATTTCCCTCTACCGGTGCAACTCATTCATCACCACCAGGACCTCCATGGCCACCTACGTGTCTTTTTTCTGGATGGCATAGTGAACCTCGATCCCTAATATCTTCTATCTATTTCCAAGCCACGAGTTCCCATTCTGGTTTGTGGGGTTCATCGAAGCGTCGCACAAGAAACCACACGACGTTCACAAGCTCCTCCACTTGCCGCAACAACACCGATGAACTATCTCCCTCCATCATCAATCGAATGAGAAATTTATTTCCTCCCCATCTCTTGCAGCCACTACCCGTATCCCCCCCCCCCTTGCGAGTACTTCACAGTGCTCGTCTTGCTAATTTACTCCAATCCGCTTGACAATCCAGAGCTTGGATCCTCTTGGTCAGTACGTACTGAGATCAAATCCTGCGATGATATCAACACCTCCTGAGGCTGTGTTTCATACATTGTTTCCACTGATAATCCCCTGACCACAAAAACACAAGACAATAAATACCATCAAGAATCTGGTTTTGACAACAAAATCTCCTTCGCGCGGATGAACACAACCATATACTCTGATACCATTTGTTAGACTTCCATCCTGCAAACTAAATTAATGAACATAGAAGAAATAATATAATAACACACAACACACAAATAGAGGCAAACATGAATATTATATGGAGAAATGTTTTTACAAGTCTCAAGAATCTCCTCACAAGCTTCTACATTTAACGAGCAGAGATCTCAAGTGTTTTTAGGCATCTGAAAAGCCAAACGCTTGAGAGACCTCCAAATGAATATAACAACACGTGTATGTGTTGTCACAACCCAACAATATTCACTTCCACAAACATTCATTCATTGTAGCATGGTTGTACTATCATATGTTTGATAAGACTTGTATACTCACGTCCATAAACATGCATTGTAGCATGGATGTATTGTTTTTAGCTTTCTTATCATCTAACTTTTCATTTGTTAGGATGAAATTTGTTTGGTTTTCTCTCATCCAAGTTTTCCTTATTAGTCCCTGCCAAAGGCCTGGGACTATAGCAATGAGTTTGCCCTTTGACTCTGTATTAGTTTATTGTTGACTATAAATTTGTGTGCTATATCCAATGTGTAACATAGGAAAAAAATATATGTATCTTTTTAAATAAAAGAAACATATTTTTCTAAAATTTAATTGGCTAATATCTTTGATGTGTTATTATAGGCTTCACGTCATTCAATGTATAAAATTGATTACACAATTAATGGATTTGCCAGTTTTTTCCAAGTACTATCGACTCCCTATTCATTACTTGTCGTTTAAGTAATTGAATTGGAATTTTCTCACTACTTCCGCTTTCACCGTACCATCGATTGTTATTTCCGTATCTATTGGGCTATTTAATTGTTGTAATAAAGTCCCACATAAATGTCATCCAGGTTTGTAAACTGATGAAATGTAAACACGGTATGTGCAGGCAAATGACAAAAGTATATCCTAGCTTGTCTTTCTAGGAGTAAGAGAATTAAGTATCATATTAATCAAGCATAAACTCAAACCAATCAACAACAACCAGCTAAGAAACCAACTACTTCAATTCTATTATGTGCATAAAAAGTAATCATCTATTTATCAATGAGAAATAAAATGAAAACAAAATAACATTTTCCCAAGCAGATGTCTATATCAGTCAACCAGATAGATCCATTCAAGTCCCTGTGTCATCATGTTACTAACCTACCATGAGACTAATCAGCTTGAGAATAATTCTTAATGACTAATCCTATTCTTAACCTAAGAGGCTTACTTCACAACAAGTAGGACAGACTACAAGGTGCTACTGCATTCTTACCACACACAATAACTCAATATGCAGGGGAATGACTCTGAAAGAGTCTTCCCACAAAGATTGACACTTCAATTAGTGTAGGAAGCAACAAAATAACACTACTCTATAAAAACTTACAACTATCAACAAGGAATGTGAACACACATTTTACACTCTATTTAAAGCTAATACTCGAATGTAAACACACAACATGCACTTCTATTAAACTAATCTCTTGTCCCCTAAAATGCCATTTTTATGTTGCTAGAATACCTCTAGAGGTCACACCACACTTAGCAAGCAAATAACTCAAATCCCCAAAGACATAATCTCATTAATAACTTATGCCCTTAATACCACAGAGTCCAAAGATAATGACTAATTCCTCTACAGATACAATCCATTCTTTCAACAATAAAAGAGTATTTAAAACTTATTGAGATGTAACCAGGTCATCACGAAGCTTCTATATTTTCTTAATATTAATACTTATTTAAAATAAGCGTTGAAGTATTTCCTCTTGAGCAAATGTAAGTTATGGAAGTTTCAATGTGATCACACATCTCATTCCAGATCCTTAAAATTTACTCAATAAATCAGTCTTCGTTAATTCAAAGTCAATCTTGTATCTATCTCATTATAACCTCAGGTTGTCGTACACACAGTAGATGAGTTCAAGATCTTGGTCTAGTTTATCTAGTGAATCAGGTGAGCACTTAACTTATTCATCAAATCTATGAAACATTTAGATTAGGCATTCATGATTAAGTAAACTGCCAATATTTACTGGAACACATGCAACCCTCAAGTGTATATAAAAAAAGAGATATATGCAAGCATGTAATTGTTCATTCACAATCTATCTGTCCATATGAAGGATTTTCCATCGTACCAAGGGCAATCTGATTTACAGCTTATGAGAAATCCCTAATGGGTAAAGATCACACAAAACTCGAGTAAAAATTATGATCTAAAGATTTATCCACACCATTCCACTCAAGAACACAACTACAGGAGCAATTAATATATAGATAACTCAACTTACCAGGGGAGGTGGGCCCATGCCTTCCCAAGTAGTGAGCGAAAGCGATTCAGTAACTCACAGGCTTATGAACATAAATAAATAAAAAACTCTAATTGATATCAAACATAAATCCCTCTTTACTCACATTACACCCATCACAATATATCATAACAAGAGATGAGTAATAGAGTCTTTTATTATCTTCAACAAAGAGTATGTACAGATCAATCCTTTACATAGAGTGAATCCCCCTATATATATCAAGTTCTGAGTATATAAGATTACATTGCTTTCCTCTGCTCTAGTGAACTCAGGGCCAAAAATGACTTAACAAAACTAGAAGATCTTACTAACCATGATTTCCTCTATCTTAGGAAATCGTTCTAACCATCTTAGATATCATTCCTGTGCTGAGTTCAGACCCCGATTTGGTGTTGCGTTGGAGATTTGCTCATGGATCGATTCCATGTAATAGAAGAATGTTGGGCACTGGGGAAATGATCAATATCCATCACATTAACCATAAGAACAATACCCATGTCAGTAACTCCATCTTGGGGGCGCGCAACTAGGAGAAGCCACAATCTTAGGTACCAAAATGCTTGCGCAGGTACTAAAATGCTAGGAATAGTGCAGGAACAGTTGTTGCATTGAAAAGGTAAGTGTCTTTTTATCATTGGTAAACTATAGCTAAAAGATCCTAATTAATCTATCAAGAACTTCATAAATTATTGAAATAAACAACTTTTACCTCATGTTATAATCAGGATCTTTAGGCAAGCAAAAAGGTAAAAATAAGAGGCAATAAGTTGGATTTCAATGCCTAGGTAGGGGGTAAATGGCCAAAAGAGGTGTATGGTGAGTGAAAAAATGGGTGCTCAACATTACCCCCCCACCTGATTATTTGCATGTCCTCATGCAAAGATATCCCAAAAACTATTCAAAATTGAAATACACCATCTCTTCAATCCTAAGAGAGTCCTGCAACATTTATTAGGATGTTGAGGCCTGAGTTCTTCTTCTCCAACCTGTCACTCCTCCTTGGTTGTTCTGGTTGAAGTATCTCATGCATCTGCTTATTTATCTTCTTGGTTTCAGATTGAAGTTTCTCAATATCTTCCTGAAACTTCTTACTCTAGCCCTTTAACTGGCGATTTTCTCTTTCAATGCACCTATTTAGAACAAAAAACTCCATGACTTCCTGCTCCAACTTTTTGAATTTTCTATTTCTTTTCCTGAGCTTCTTTTCCAGGGGATTTTCACTAACATATTCATCTATTGAAATATTTGAACCCTCACAATCCTCTACTCCTTTCTTAGAAGGTCCAAGAATAATTATGATGGGAGTCTTTGGAGTTCTAGGCTGTAGTTTCTTTTTCCCAGTTTGATGCATGTCCTTCAATCTTTCATCGTTACATCCTCCTTCTCCTGTGCGGGTGAACAATTGTGCCTGTGGCTCTACTAGCTCATTTAGCTCAATAGAATCGTTTATCTGTGGCTCATTAGGGTCTTCAAATTCTGTACATGGTTGATATTGTTCCACAGGATTTAGGCGCTTAGCAATTTTGAAGAGCTTCGAAATGGGCAAGGTATCCTCACCATCGCCATCAACAGGGATTGGGTCCTCATGTGTTGCAGTCTGTGGGTACATGGGGGTTGGTCCAACAATTTTTGGGGCTTCTTGCTTTGCCATATGACGTGTGATCCTACGAAGTGGAGGAACTTCAATTGGTGGCTTAACCATCGTAGTCTTCTTCTCTGATTTGCCAGTCCCGAGTCTTTCCTTTTTTTGTCGCTGATCCTCTTTTCTTAGTCCTCCTCCCCCCTCCACAGGTATTGTTTTCTTTCCCTGTTGTTTACTCAGAATGTTTGATTTCTTTTCCACCAACACAAGTACCTTTTCTTTCATCTGTCGCTTTCCCAAGTCGCTCGGCCCCTCTTTCGTTGCCACATAGATCTTTTCCCTTCTCCATCATTTTCCCAAAGTGCTCGGCCCCTCTTTCGTGGTCACGTGGATCTTTTCCCTTCTCTGTCATTTTCCCAAAGTGCTTGGCCCCTCTTCCACTACCATAGGGATTTGATCGATAAATGCATTCTCACGCAGGAACTGGTCCCATCTTCTATTCCGTTTGCAGAGCTCAATTTCCACTAACAGTTTAACTAACCCATGATGGTAAAGGCTATTTTGAGGGTTTTGATTATTCCTCTTTACCATCTTAGCCATTTTTTCTAAACTTTTGTACAGATAGTATGGGAAATTTATCAGTTCCTTTGATTCAAAATGAAGCAGAATTCGAACATGATACTGTTATGTGAGGGCATACCTTCCCTCACAACTTAAGTACCTCTGTAAAATTTCCAATGGTGCTTGCCACTCGTCCATGATGTATGCCCTTGGAACTCCCTTTGCCCAGCTCGTGTTTTGGTATTGTGCCTTCAGAAACCGGTTGCAAACTTCCATGCCTAGCATCAATTTCTTGAACCAGTATTCTCTGGTCCTGGGGAGGCCTGCGATGTTGGCTATAGTTTCCTTTATAACCTCTACTTCCAAATATGCGACCCTGGCCAATCGTCCATTGAATCTCTGCGTGAGCTGAAGAGAAACCTGATCATTAAACCCCCGAAACTTGGTGAAAAAGAGATGTCAGCCTGCCTCCTTAAACAATTTCTTACATTTATGATACTGAGGCACAACTTCAAGCGCTCGCCGAGAGATGGGTTTGTGGTGATCTACCACCATGCTGAATTATAGATTTGGATGAGGGTTTCACTGAAGCTGAATTGAGGAATACTCAGAGGGATGAGATAGTTAAGGATACTCAAAGTAACGAAGAGGGTGTGGTCTTGTGAATGCGGGTAATTGTTACCAGGGTGACAATTTTAGCATAGGCTGGCTACAGAACAATGGCGATCACATAAATGACTGTATCTGTATCTGGAAACGTCGTGGTGCACCATTTATCTTTGCGATAAGGTGATATGAATCTGATTCATGGTAATGATGGCGAGGTGACTCAGTACAGGAATGATAATTCAAATTTATGCAATGTAACGAGAATCATTCAAACGTTCTCAATTTCCCATATGAGAAGGCCAATTACTAAAGTTCATGGAGAAAGTGGATATTTGCATAAGGGTAAGCTTGTTGCACTAATTCATCATCCGTGCAACAAGAAATAATACGTATAAGTGGATAAAATCTCAGATGATGTGGGTGAATAGGGGTATAAATTGCACGACAGGAATATAGGGGTGGCCAGTTATTGTGCTACACATAGGAATTATGGTGTTGGTGACCTCATAATACGTGAATGTCCCAATGTTGAAGGCTGAGTAATGAGTATGGGTTAGATTAACATGAGAAGTTGTTAGAACGATATGCTTTGTTCCTAACAAACCAAGCAAAATCTTAAAGCAATCTTACCTCAAAAAGTCATTACCCATTTTTATTGTAGATGCAAAATTCTTGTAGATACCGGAAACAATGATGATGATGTTGGTGCTAGTGCCACGTTCATGCTATTGATACTCACGACTGAAGGAGGGAATCATACTCTGCCTCATGCAAGTGTCTCTTTAAAATATGGTCATAGTATTCCAGTACCTGTATTGTCATTTCTGTATAGGTGCGGGAATGTTGTTGAGCACCGTTTTTTTTCTGATGCTCTTAATCATGCCATTACTTCACCCTATGATTTACAAATATAGTGCTAAAAGGTATCTTATACTAAATTAACTCAAAACTGGTTCAGAAAATATTTGAAACTCAAGGGATTATGAACTTATTGGAAATACTGAAATTTGAAATAAAAAACTAAGCAAGGAATAGAATTGTTGATGCCAAACTGTTATTGTGATGATGATGGAAATAATTGCAGCGGAAGTGAAGAAACAGGGGAGATGGATATCCGGATTCAGACCATGTCCCAAGCTCTGTATCGAGAAGCAAGTCTCACCTTTTAGTAGAAACCTACTGAGAAGGCAGACAACCTCCTCTTTTTGAAACCATCTGAATTGTTGCAGCTGCCTTGTAACCAACTTCTTTTTTATTCCCACTGATTGTCACAAACTGTCATCCAAATCATAACTAAGTTGTCTTCACCACGACCTAAACTTCTGGAACAAATCCATCCATGTGAAATATTTATTGTCGTCGAACATAGGTGGAAGTCATTGGATTACCATCCATTGATAAAAACTGTTAACCAATGCAAGACTGCCACCTTTGTTGACGATGAGAGTCAAGGTTCCACTCGTACAACCTGTTGGGCATGAATTAATGTGCTGATGTCGAATGTCCTGCAAGATCTAGAAAATAAGAGGCATTAATGAATCCCCACTGTTGTCAGCGAGAGAACCCGCCATTAATGTATGTAAGTCACTAGGTACCATTCAAATCTCCGACTTTATCCCCCAGATGATGCGTTGATGTCGATGGAGGAAAATTGTCAGAAGGAGAGTCTTAATGCACCCCTCATCATCTGACTCGAGAACAAACGAAATGATTTGAAGAACATATAGTAAGGCCTGACAATTGTGGACAAGAAAATTTATTTTTGGCTCATCCGCTAGCAAGCTGGTTTTCAGACAGGCCCTTATCTAACCACGCCAGCAAACTGATTTTCATGGCTAGATTATTGTTTTTTTATTTTTTCAATACACACACACACACACACACACACACACACATTTGTATTTTATTTATTTATTATTATTATTTTTTTAATTTTATTTAATTTTTTTTTTTTTCCATTTTTATTTTTATTTTTCTTATGTACATAGATTCAGAAAGCTAAAAGAAAAGATCCAGTCAGAGGTGAAAGAGGGGGAAGGAGACCCCCTGCCCACTACCTCCATTTCTGACTGCTGCAAAATATCTTGTACAAAATTATCCTTGGACGTTGGCCGATGATACAACCTCAGCCGATGGCCATTGACCACAAAAGAATGTTGTCGATCATCAATTGTGGTTAGCCTAACTGATCTATTGTCGAAGACAGTCTTGATCTCGTAAGGCCCCAACCATATTGTAGTAAGTTTTCCCCTAAAGTTCTTAAACCGAGAATAAAAAAGGAGGGCTCGGTCACCAGGCTTGAAAACTTTCTTCTTAATGAATTTATCATGCCATAGAGCTCTCTGTTCCTGTATCGAAACAATGTGCTGGACTGCATCTTGCCTAATTTCATCCAGCTCATTGAGCTGGGCTATTCTCTACTTTTGTGCCTCTGATAGATCTATGCCCAGTTGTGCAGCTATCCTAAAGGTTTTCATTTGAAGCTCAATAGGCAGAATAACATGTTTGCCATACACCAACTCATATGGAGTAAAGCTTGTAATATTTCTTCATGTGGTTCCGTAGGCCCATACTGCTTCCAAAATCCTATTTGCCTAGTCTTTGTGATGTTGTTGGACTGCCTTAGTTACGATTGCTTCTAGTACCTTTGTAGACTCCACCTGCCCATTTGCTTGTGGGTGATATAGAGCAGATTTATAGTGCTTTATTTGGTATTGTTGAGTAAGCGCTTGCATCGAATTAGATGTAAATTGTGTCCCGTTATCTATCACAATTTCCCTTGGAATGCCAAAGCGAGTAAACATGTCTTCATAAAGAAAATCTATAATAGACTGTTCACTAGCAGAACGAAGGATTTTGCTTCTACCCACTTGGTTACATAATCAGTGCAAACTAAAATGTACCTTTTTTTCCATGACGAAGGAGAGATTGGCCCCACAAAATCCAAGGCCCATCTTTTGAAAGGTTCGACTGGCACTTGGGTTTGTAAGGGCATCTTGTCTGCCTGCACTGGCTTACCCTTTCTTTGACAGCTGTCACATCTCCCTACATACTTTTTGGCGTCTTTGAACAACGTTGGCCAAGAGTACCCTTGATGAGGCACTTTGTAAGCAGTCATTTTATCTGCGATGTGGCCTCCATAGGGAATATCATGGTAGGCTCTCAAGATATCATATGTTTCATCTTCTCATGTGCATCTTTTGATAATCATGTCAGGCCTGGTATGAAAGAGATCTTCCCCGATCCATGAATAAGTTGCACAGTTCTTGACAATTTGTTTCCTTTCTCTTGGGGAGAGATGTTGAGGAAACTTTCCTGTGGCCAAATAATTATCTATGTCTTCAAACCACAAAATGTTAGTGGAAACAACAAACAAATGTTCATCAGGAAAACTATCATCAATAAGAGTATTTTCATCACTATTATGGATCCAAGAGAGAATGTCTGCAAGCAAGTTTTCTTTACGAGGCCTATCTACTATGGTAATATTAAATTCCTGCAACAATAACAACCACCTAGTGATCCTACCATTTGTAATGGGTTTATTCATTAAAAACTTAATGGTAGAATGGTCAGTGTGAATAAAAGTTTCATAGCCCGTGATATAATGTCTAAATTTATTAATAGCATGCACGACAACTAGGAATTATTTTTCTGTGACAGTGTAGTTAAACTCGGATGGTGATAAGTTTTTACTACTGTAGTTTATGGTGTAAGATAACTGATCCTGTTTTTGTCCTAGGACAGCCCCAAGAGCAGTGTCTGAAGCATCGATACAAATATGGAATGGAAGGGTCCAATCTGGTCCCCTCAGAACTGGTGCTGTGGACAACTTTTCCTTTAATATTTCAAAAGCAACTTGACACTGAGCATCCCACAAAAAATTAGTATCTTTGGCTAAGAATTTGTATATAGGTGCAACGATCTTTGTAAAATTTCCAATGAATCTTCTATAGTAGCCAGCATGACCCAAAAAACTTCTTACCTCTTTTGGTGAATGGGGTGCAGGAAAGTCCATGATGACCTTAATCTTTGTCGGGTCCACTTTGATGCATGAAGAAGAAACCTAATGTCCAAGAACAATGCCCTGTTGTGATATCATTTTACATTTTTTATGACTCAAGGCAACATTAGATTCTCTATACCTAATCAACACTTTTTCCAGGTTATGAAGTGCTTTGGAAAAAGAGTCACCATAGACAGAAAAATCATCCATATAGATCTCAACACACTCATGAATCAAGTCTACAAAGATCCCCAATACCGCTCTTTGGAATGTGGCAGGGGCATTGCACAACCCAAACAACAAAACTCTATAGGCAAATGTCCCCCAGGGACATGTAAAGGTAGTTTTCTCCTGATCCTCTGGTGCAATCTGTATTTGATTGTATCCACTAAAACCGTCCAAAAAGGAAAACTACTTTTTACCTGCTAAAGTATCCAGTACCTGATCAATGAAAGGCAGTGGAAAATAATCTTTCAGTGTTGCTTTATTAAGCTCACGATAGTCAACACATATTCTCCATTTTCTTTCCTTCTTAGGCACTACTGCAAGTGGAGAAACCCACTTTCTATCAGATATAGGATATATAAAGTTAACATCTAGCAACTTCTGTAATTCCTCTTTCACTGTATCCTTTATGGTAGGATTCATACGACGTTGTGGCTGCCTAACATGTCTAGAATTCTCTTGAAGGTAAATACGATGTGTACATGTATTTGGATGAATGCCAAGCATGTTCTTATAATCCCAAGAAAATGCACCAGAGTGCTTTTGTAATAGGTTGATTAATTGTTTATGCTGCTCAGAATCAAGGTCAACATTGATATTCAAAGTTTTTCCTGGGATGATTTCAACAGTTATGCAGTAGGGATCTGTGGTCTCTTTGATGGCTGACATAAGGAACGATGTAGTTCCTGTTGGATCAAAATTTTCCTGAAAATCTTTGTGAAAAATATGATTATAAGTTTGAGTTACTTCTGGAAACTGAGTACAATCCACAATAGAAATAAATAAGTTTAGAAAATCATCTTTTGATTGGCTTTTCAATCCCCCTACTTGTTCGAGGGTTGCAAGGGGGTGTAAAATTTATGTTTTTCTATGATCTCTACTTTCCACAATTTTCAGAGATTCAATTTCTGCATCTTTGGAAGATTCTATTTCCTTGTCTTCAAGAGGTTCATTTTTTGTATTTTCACAAGATTCAAACACTTTCCAAGAATCTTGTAGTGCTGGTTTGGCGGGTGGGTATAAGGTGAGTTTCTTCATAGCTATACCATTTGGTAAGGTCATCTCCTCAGACCTACATCTGATGAAAGCATCAGATGTGGCCAACCATGGTCTCCCAAGGATGATAGGGTGGCCTACCATGTTGGTTTTTTGTTGGATAACTAGAATATCCACAGAATACTCCCAAGATCCCAAGAATTTAGAGTTACCAAAATATCATTGAGAACCCCGACAGGCTTAATCCTAGATCTATCAGCAAGTTCGAGTACCATAGGTGTGGTTCGAAGAGTGTCCAATTGCAATGTTTCCATGGTCAATACGGTCATGATATTTATTGCAGCCCCCAAATCAATTAAAGTATTTCCTATGGGGACATCATTGATGGAAATGGTGACTATGGGATTTCCAGGGTCTCCATACTTTTTCACCAATGGTTTCCCACACATTAGCTCGGCCAGTTGACCTGCTACATGAATAGTGGGGGGTTCTTTTCATTTCCTTCCAGGTTTCTTAATGCATAACTCCCTGACAGTTTTTGCGTAAATGGGAATATCCTTTATAGTTTGCAGTAGGGGTATTTTGACACAAACATTCCGTAGCTCAGATTCCAAGTCAAATTCAGGGAGGACTATTGGCTTTTCTATGGCCAACCTTTCTGGATAAGGTGGAGGTTTAGGTGCTTGCGACTTCTTTGTAGGAGTAGTATATGTTTGTGTCTGAGTGGAGGGAGTAACTATGTTCCTGGGTTGATTGTCATTTGTTAGTTGTTCAAGGGTTTCTTCTTCTTCTTCAATGACAACCGTGGAATCTCTTAGTTTCACGACTTTCCCTGATCTCAGATGTATATTTTGAAGGGGCATATCAGTGATTAGGTAAGTCGGGAAGGGCTACATCTCAGCATTGAAGGCAGGTTGTGCAACTCTATTGTTTGGATTTGGTATCGGTTGTGCAGGCATTTGTGTTGGTCCGGGAGGTCTTTGGTTTGTAACTAACTGTGGTAATTATGGGATTGTTGTTTGAGTAGGTGGATATAATGATGACATGGGCATGGGGTATTGTGAGTAGTTAGGATAAGGCATTGGGAACTGTTGTCGAGGCATACTCCCGTGAGGGTTACCTCTCCAACTTTGCTGCCAAGGCTGAGTTTGAGTTTGTTGTTGTGGCCAAGTATTTTTCCATGGAATTTGGGCATTCCACTGTTGTTGATAAGCATTATAGGGTGAAAACGATGATGAAAAAGGATCTTGGGACATACCTTAGGCTCTTGGTTTCCATGGTTTCTTTAATGCAGCTTGAAAAGAAGGTTCTTCCACCTCCCTATTTTCTTTATATATAGCTTCAAGTCCGGGTAGCGAGGGGCAATTCTCTGTCTCATGATCCTCCGCACATATTGCACAAACCTGCACATTATCCAATGGGCATTCTTTATATGCATGTTTCTTTCGACAACAGGGACAAAAAATATACACAACAACTTTCTCTTCTTCTTACTTTTTCTTAACTTGAAACATATCTAGCTGAGAACTGAGAGTACTAAGAATTTCTGTTTTAAAATTTTCCAATAAATTTCCTAATTCTATCCTTGATACTCCACCTCCCATAGCAAATCTTGTTACTTTTGGAAAAACATCCCTTACTCCCTTACTAGATTTTGCTCGACTCCTAGAATATCTCCTGCATAAATCACATATGGCAACAAATGGCAATTGAGAGATATCACCTTCACCCATTAGATTTATCACATCAATGTATTCTTCTTGTATCCCTTTAAGGAAGATAGTCTTGATGGTATCGTTATTTAAAGTACTTTGTTTGGTCTTCTGAAGTTTATAGAGAAACCTTTCTACGTAGTCTTCAAGACTCTCCTCCTCTAATTGTTGCATCTTAAAGATGTCATTGTGGGAGTCTCTGGTCCTACAATAGTCTTGAATTTTTTTAAGGAAAGTACTTTTCATGTCTTCCCAAGATCGGATAGAATAATATTCAAGTCCCATGAACCATCTTAGAGCGGAGTCTTTTAAGGTTGTTGGAAACAATTTTAATTTTTGTGCATCATCAACATAATTATAGCTTCTACAGAGAATGTCAAACTCAAAAAGAAAAGCGTATGGATCCTCTAAAACCATACCTCTGAAATTTGGAAGGACCGACGAGGGAATATTTTTCATGTTTACATTTGGCATTAAATCAAGTATAGGGAATCCGAAAGTGGATTCTCCTTCTGGTTCCCTATTTCTTTCTTCTTCGTCTGCCATGTGGCCAAATATACTAAATTCGTCCGAGCTTGGTGATAATGGTGGTTCAACTACTGGATTTTGATGAAGGGTAAAGTTGTCTCCTACTTGCAATCCTGGTGTTAAGCACCTATACCAGATCTGCAAATATACTTCAATAATACCAAGAACAAACCATAAACCATTCACCATAACATGAACACAAAGAATAGAGAAAACCCTTGAGGTAGGGTAACACCATATATTAATCCTTATGGAAGGAT
>ML810923.1:39090-49543 GCA_009831015.1 Picea engelmannii
GTTTCCCTTTAGAATGAGTTGCCACTCGGTGGGTCTATGAAAGGTCATCGTCCATTCCTTCCATACTTACTATTTTTCATCATTATCCCTCTCATCTTCCCTTACCTTTGTTCGGGCATTGGGTTTTCCACACAAGGAAGGGTTGTGCCTTGCCTTGTGGGAAGAAGGGGCTAAAGGCCCAAAGGGTAAAAGTAGTTGGAAAGAGTTAAAAGCCAAAATAAGACTTTTGAGATGCTTCACCCAGGGATTCTCGAGAAAGTAATAAAAGGCTTCTTAGTAAGAAAAGGGGTCCCATAAGATAAAATAAAACTCAAGGTCTAGTTGGTGGATGGGAGGTCTCATCATGAGTCGGCCTATTAGGTTCATGGGCATGTAGCGGTATGACACTACCATCTATCTGGTCACCAATTTAGGGTAGTGGCTCTTAGTGGCATATCCAAGAGAAAGGAGGTCTCATCACGAGCCAACCTTCTCATTTCTGTGAACTGCTTGTGGGTAACATTGTCACCTCTGGTCACCACACCAGGACAATGTTCCCCAACTTTTCCCTTGAAAAGAAAAAGCAATAAAACTAAGAATAAAAGGTGTTGAATGGGCGAGGAAACAATGGCATCCATGATAAGGTGCAACTCTCCCTCTACAAAGGCACCCATGGGCAAGACCTACATTTCTCTGTTATCACTGCATCCTCTGCCCAAACACTTCCCCTACACCATTTCACACACTTACATGACCTAGATTGACTCTCACCTAGGAAACACCCAAAAATTAATGAGGATTGGCCCAATAGGACATCTTGAGACCCTCTCCAAACTTGACTTGTTAAAATACATAACGTATTTGAGCATTTGTCCGGGTAAAGGGGGGTTTGATGCACATGTTTGGGTAATTTGATTATTGGATGTGATTGACATTACTATGATCCCCGTGACTTATGAGCCCATGGAGGGTGTACTTGTTGTTGCTACAGGACCATGCCTAATGAACAGGTACATATGGGGAGATGATTAGCTCGGACCTCCATCGGGATGAAAGCCCACAGATGGATGTTGTGACCCCAGCCAGGGGCAGAGAGATGTCAGAGAATTTCACCAAGGAAAAAGAAGGACATTTCACCAAAGACACTTTGGAAAACCTAGACCCAGGGGGGTCTTTCTCTTCCACTTAGATGTTGGCCTTGGGAGGCCCATGATGTCACCATTGTGACCCTAGATGTCACCCAATGACAGGATTGGGATTATGGAGGTAGCTGTGTGCTAATTTGCACGTGTGTCATCATCTAGGGGCTTGGAAAGCATAACATTTTGCAGTTGAGGTCCAATGTTTCACCCAAGAGGCTCAATGCCACCCTAGAAGGGCATGACGCCACCTCTAAAGATGATTTTAGGGTTTAGTTATCTGAATTTATGTAAAAACTAGATTTTTCATGTACTTTGGCCATGTCGACCTTTGGATGACCTAAAATTAATTAAAGGTCATAATTATTGTATAAATAGAGAGATAAAACTCTCATTTTTTCATCATTGACTCATCACACAAGGGGTGGTCTGAAATTCGGCCCTCTTTAAGGGTTATTGGCTGAAATCTAGTGGTGCACACTTCTTAGAGGAGGCAATTCTTGGTGTATTTTGGAAGATTTTCATGTGAAGGATATTCAACTAAGTTTATGCTTGATTATTCTTGGTGAAGTAAGTGTAAAATCTGCATTTATTTATTGTGAATGAATGCTTATGGTTAATTTACTTGTTTCATGTCTAAGATTATGAAATTGCTTGCTTGAAACCTTAGGAGAAAGACATATGTTACTATCTTTTTCTCTATAGTATTCCACTTTCTAGATTTTTTTGAAAGGCACCTATCTAGAAGTAGATACTAGAGCCCTACCATTGTAGCACTCTAGTAACCCTACTTCCTTGCCCATTGCATATTTTGTTTCAATTTTTCTAAGGAAAAGAAAAATTGTTAGGGCCTAACTTTTGTTACTTCCTAGCAATTATCTCTAGGAGTTGTATTTTTGGGGCCTTGGGCTACCAACACCTCTCTCATCCTCTCCATCCCTTTTGACTAAACATTATCATTGACATTTTCCTCTAAGACTTGTTGTTTCCATCATTGACTCCATTACCCTAGAAAGGCACTAGTATACCATTTACAAGTGTTGATTGATCAAACAATTTTCAGAACCTCTTCTCTTCAACACCTACTAACTTCTACTAACCTTAGATTAGCCTAAATGATTGACCTACTTGATGTTGTTGCAAAAGATTGATACAACCATCTAACAACAACAAATTAACCCTAAAAGTGACATATTATGCTAGCTAGATGTTGCTAAAACTTCTTGTGACTATTTATTATCAAATTGCCTAGTTAAAGCTATTATTTCAAGTCTTTATTCAAGCATTTTAAAGCATAAATCTTGTGGATGTTGCAAGTTTCCTATTGCTCTTATAAACTATTACACTGCTACAATTTTATATCATCTAGTACATTTCTTAAGAGTTCATTGTCTTATGAAGCACTAACATCATTTTGGTACTTGGAAAGTGCCCCTTTTTTCCTTGTTGTCTTGTTCTGGGCAGGTACATAATATTATTTATTTGCTTCATCTTCAATAAGACTTAAATAACCTTTTATCTTGAGTGTTCTGTGAGAAGGGAAGGAATTCCTTCTGTCATTTTCCTTAGCCTTCTCAAACCCCCCAGGTGACTGGGGATGTCTCCGTTGGGGTACTGCAACATACTCCTAAATAGAAAGGGATTTCTTATTAAGGTGATAGTGATGGGTCATTCCCAGTTACGCCAATTTTGTATCCACTTGCCTTGGGATTTTGGGCAAGTAAAAATTGTGCGATAACAGAGACCACCTTGACCTTCTCTGATCTGTTGCATGTAGATTTGTGCACCCATATTTTCTTTACATGAAAGATTGTTGAAAGAAAATGCTTGCAGTCTGCTCCCAGATGTCCAATTTCATGGAAAGCATGGCATCTGAAAGGAATTTTCCAATAATCAACCTTTTGGTGCCAAGTGTTGTCACCTAAGACTAGGTCTAGGTTCCCAATTAGTCCTTCTCTAATGTTTACCTCAACTTGTATCCATGCCCATCGTCTGTCTTGTTTGGAAACCCAGTTAGGTTCTAAACCCACAAAAGATCCTATCTTTTCCCCAATTGCTTCCAAGGAAGCTCCAGTCAGCTAGTGGAAGGCCTAGGAAGATAGCCCAAACCTTCATTTGGGAGACATGTTTGTGTTGTTAATCAAAATCAACTGTCCAGGGCTTGAGAAGTAGGCCCGACAATTCCCACGATGAATTTCCACTCAAAAACTTATCTCTATTAACTGTTGAGTTGTAGAGAAAGTAATTCCAGCCTCTGGGTAGAACATGGGCATCCAACGTGTATCCTAGGACCTAAGACCAAGTGTTCTCTAACCAAGAAAGTAATGCTTGAGGACCCAATGTATTACCTTAAAACCTTTCCACAAGCAGCTTGCCATGGAAATTGGCAATGCCTACAACGCCCAGTTCCTCTTTGACAACCATATTAACCTGGCCTCTTTTCTCCAGAATAACCTTTGTCTTCTTCATAGGTCCTTTCAAAGTCTTCTTCAAGGGGCATGAAGGAGTTGTGGAAAGCTTGAGGGCTGATCTACTTTGCAGTCTGAAGGGGAGGAGCTTTTCTAAACATTTGGAGCCAGACAATTTGTTATAAACTTTAGATGCACTTGATGGGGAGTTCTTTGTTGGACTGAAACCCAGGCGCCCATTTTCTTCACGACTTCCATTCTTCAAACGTGATAGAGGATCATCTCGTCCCTCTTGATAGCATACAGGTGATGGCTGTGCCGAGTGAGATGAGCGAGAAACCCTGTGAAGGACCTCCTCATGGGAGAGGAATTCTCATCCACATGACAAGCTTAGTTCATAGTCTACAACTTCCTATGCAGAAGGATCCATATGGTGTCCCCACGTGTTAGGTCTTGTCCTCGGAGTAGGACATGGCGTAGACACATCACTAGAGCCAACATAAAAGGACATGTGGGGAAGGGAAATGTACAGGGCACGTGAAGGGTAGGCCGGGAGAGGCGCAGGAGGTTGAAGGGGAGTCAGAAAAGGGAGAAAAAGGGAGGTCGAGAAAGGAGCAGCGGGTGAGCATGGAGACGGGAAAGGGAGAAATAAGGGGAGGGGGCCTGTGGCCTAAGATCAAAGGCCTAGAGGCATGAGGTCATGTGCACCTACGCACCTCCATCCAAAAATCACAGACCCACCCGTCCATCCCTAATTTTTTCATCGACATTCCATATATATAATATAACACAATATTATTGTCTCTACATATAAAAGTTTGTATCTCAAAAAATACGCATAATGTCTAGATACAAAAAATGGGGGCATTCTATTCATTGGTCAAATTAAAAACTAGGTCAAGTTAGCCTCAAAGTAGGAAGTAGGTGGAAGCCTCATGATTGGTCAATCATGGGCCATACCATGCATAATCCAACTAGCTTATTCTATCTGCCTCATCAAAGGCCTTCATTTCCTTAGAATTCATAAGTAGGCCTCCACCTTGTGGTTATTTAATGTCCTTCAATGCGACTCTGGGACCTCCTCCATGAGGACCTCCAACATTCGCAAGATTGTCTTAAGTTTCCTTTGTGGTGTAGATTTTAACCTTGTACAATTATTTACTGCAAACAGATTTTCACTAAAAGAATAAAAAAGATACAATGGCAAATACACACATTACACATATATTTTTCCCCTAGAAACTCAAACTGGGAAAACCAACATATTCTATATTCATTCATATCATACATTGTTTACAATACAATATACATATAGGAGTTGGCGACATCCAAAACCCTAACCCAGTTTCCTGGATTAGTCAACAAACCTAATTCCTTAATTGGAAATAGAAAACCGTTGGCAAAAAACCATGTGCTGAAAAACCACCCAACAATGTACACAAAAAACAAGGTGACGCAAAAAACGAGTCTATCGCCCTCGAACCCCCATGAAGGGGGGCTATCGCCCCACAGGCCCCCGCTCAAACCCCCCGCACACATGGCGCAACGTAGAAAACACTACAACTAGTCATGCAAAGAATATAAGACATACCCAACATTCTCTCGCTTGTTGTTTTGTTTGCATATAGGGGGTTACATGGTTACATAGTCAACAATCCAGGGCAACAATGCCCATAGATCCTCTACACCAAGATAACTTCTCTGTGCTCACAATTTTTTTTAATGAATGTGCAACATTCTTCAAAGTGGCCACCTTCATCAACAACACTTTATTTTCTTCAACCATGTCTCTCACAAAGTGATATTAAACATTGATATGCTTTGTATTTGAATGATAAGTCGAGTTCTTCACCAAGAAAAATTGCACTATGACTGTCACAATCTATCCTTACAACTTGTTGTACCAACCCAATACCTGAACACAATATTTTTAACCATACTTCTTCCTTACTTGCATAAGTGGTTGCCATGTATTCAACTTATGTAGTTGAAAGTGCCACTACAACCCGTCTTTTCCTCATCCAACCGATTTCTCCTCCAAATAGGTTAAACACATACCCGCTTGTATATCTCCTACGATCCAGATCTCCAGTCTAGTCTACATCCACAAAGCCATGTATGTCGAACACTATGTCCAATCCTAGTCTTCCTTGGTAGCACAATCCATAGCTAGCAGTGTGACACAAATACCTGGAAACCCTTTTTATTGTTGTCCAATGCTCCTTCCTTGGTTTTGACATATACCTGCTCAAAACTCCCACTCCATGTGCAATGTCCAGTCTAGTACAAACCATTGCATACATCAAACTACACACTGCACTCACATATGGAACACGAGACATATCCTCCTCCTCTTCCTGTGTCTTGGGACACTGATCCACAGATAACTTTACACCAACATGAATAGGGACCTTGATCGATTTACATTCCCGCATATTAAATCTTTGCAATATTGTCTCAACATATTTTCTCTGATTTAACCAGAGTTTCCTCTTTTTCTGATCTCCTTTAATTTCCATGCCCAAAATGAAACTTGCAGCACTGAGATCCTTCATGTCAAATTTAGAGGACAACTGAGTTTTGAAATCCTGGATAATCTCTTTGTTGTTTCCTATCAACAACATGTCATCCACATACAAGACCAAATAAATCAAATGATCACCAATTATTTTAAAATACACACAATGATCCTCTTTGATTCTTGTGAATCCAAGTCCCAACATATAAATATCAAATTTTTGATACCACATCCTTGGTGATTGTTTTAAACCATATAGGGACTTTTTTAGCTTGCATATCGACCCCTTATTTCCCTTCACGATAGAGCATTCTGGCTGCTTCATATAGATTTCTTCTTCCAGATCCCCATGTAGGAACGCTATCTTCACATCCATATGTTCTACTTCAAAATCAAATGTAACAACAACATATAAAAAAAATATTATAGAAGTTAACTTGGCAACATGAGAAAAAATATCACCAAAGCATAGAGGGGCTTCCATAGTGCAACATATTAGATATCGTTTTTGGGATTAACTACGTAGAGTAAGTCATTAATGTATGACCGATATCCATGAGTATTAGTCGCAACTGACCAATAATTCTCATGATTTGAATAGTCCACTTAGCACGCATTTCATCGCGTGATGCTCACAGGGGTGAAGAAGTGGGATTGAAACCAACAAAATGAATCACATAGCATCAATCATCACTTTTGGGGCTTGCACCCGGTAACCAAGACTTCCCAGGTGGTCAACCATCCCAAGACGCCTCTGGCTCAAGTGCGCTTAACTGTGGAGTTTTCCCCATAATCAAGCCCACTTAGCTTTCTACCCCATTTACAAAACTTTAGCAAGTATTGTGCCTTATGAACTATCCAGTTAGAGCTCCCTTCACTCTTATTATTTAAGCATAGAGGGGATTCCACAGTGCAACATATTAGATATCATTTTGCACTGTGGAAGCCCCTCTATGCTTAAAATGATATCTAATATGTTGCACTGCGGAAGCCCGTCTATGCTTAAATAATAAGAGTGAAGGGAGCTCTAATTGGATAGTTCATAAGGCACAATACTTGCTAAGGTTTTGCAAATGGGGTAGCAAGCTAAGTGGGCTTGATTGTGGGGAAAAATCCACAATTAAGCGCGCTTGAAATAGAGAAGTCTTGGGATGGGTGACCACCTGGGAAGTCTTGGTTACCAGGTGCAAGCCCCGAAAGTGATGATTGATGCTATGTGATTCATTTTGTTGGTTTCAATCCCACTTCTTCACCCCTATGAGCATCACCTGATGCAATGAGTGCTAAGTGGACTATTCAAATCATGAGAATTATTGGTCAGTTGCGACTAATACTCATGGATATGGGTCATACATTAATGACTTACTCTATTTAGTTAATCCCAAAAATGATATCTAATATCACCAAAATCAATTCCCTTCTGCAGGTTTCCTTTTCAAATATTGTTTTTACCCCTACATCGTCCATTTTGCTTACAAAAATCAAATTTCTGACAAATCCTGGGATGTGCAAAACAATAGCTAGTGTTATAATCCTTCCATCTATGAGCCTCAACTTGACTTTTCCTCATTCTATGATTCTGATTGTAGAGTCATCACTGAGGAAAACATTACCTCCATCATACCTTTCATATTCACAGAACCACTCCCTATGGGGAGTCATATGAAAGGATGCACCTGAGTCAACCAACCATGCCTCATGATCTGCATGTGTGCTTAAAGAAGCCAAGTACACATCCTCTCATTCTTCCTTGGAGGTCGTTTCTTCTGTAGAAGGAGCTTCTTTAGATCCCTTATTTTTCTCAACTTTAGATCTACACTGCTTCTTGTAGTGCCCTTCTTTTCCACATCTCCAACATACCTTTACAAAATTTCTGGGAGATTTAAATCTACCCTTATATTTAGATCTTCCACTTGAGAACTTAGATCTATTTATTTCCTAGGAGTGTCCTCTTGCAAATAATGCATCTGTGCTCTATCCTTCCATGTTCTTCTGTCTCATCTCCTCTGACAACAAGGATGATACCACTTCATCAAACTTCAAGGCAATTGTATTACTACCTATGGCCACAACCTGACTATCCCACAAGTCTGGTAAAGAGCACATTAAACTGATACACTTACATTCATCTAAAATTTTAATCTCAACATATACTAACTGACTTACCACAATATTGAATGCGTTTAAATGCTCTGCCACCGAGTCTCCATCTCTCATCCTTATGTTATACAACTTATTTCTCAGGAATAGTTTATTTACTAGGGGACTTATACCGATACAACTTCCCCAACTTATCCCAGAAATCCTTGGTTGTAGCTTCCTTTGACACATTTAGTAATACTAAATCTAAGAGACACAGTTGGATTGTGCTCTTCGCCTTATGATCCAACTTTTTCCAGTCATCCGTTGAAGTTCTTGTAGGTGCAGTACCCGGATCCACTGCGATCCACTGATCTCTGTCCACCAACAGATCTTCCACAGTTCAAAATTTTTCCCATTAAACTTCTCGATCTCCATTTTTGAACTGCTTTCCATTTCTCTTCACTTGAAGAATCAATACCGCAGATCTCCCACTGTAACAAGGCTTATCACAGTCCCGAGCCAAACCCTTGACCACAAAGGCGTCACCTTGAAGCCAATAATTGGTTTGATACCAATTGTAGATTTTAACTTTGTACAATTATTTACCGCAAACAAATTTCCATTAAAAGAACATAAAATTTACAATGGAAAATACTCACATTACACAACTATTTTTCAATTGGAAACCCAAACCAGGAAAACCAACATATTCTGTATTCATTCATATCACACATTTTTTTATAATAAAGTATACATATAGGAGTGAGCAACATCCAAAACCCTAACCCAATGACCTGGATTAGTCAACAATCCTAATTCCTTAACTGGAAATAGAAAACCATCAGCAAAAAACCATGTGTCGAAAACTGCCCAACAATGGACATGAAAAACGTGGCAAAAAAATGTGACATGTTTCTCGAAGATTTTTTTTTTCAACCCTACATGTATATAAAAAACGCCTGTGGTATAAATCAAACACTACTATACTCACCAAACTTAGTCCACACTATCCATAAGAGCAATTCTAGGTCTTGGTCCCCTCTAAAATCCATATCTGCATAAGGATACTCCTATATTACGACAATTTACTGGCACCATATCTCAAATAACTAGCCTATAAAGTTTCATCCTATCTCTCCCTCCACTAAGGCTCAACATCAGCTCTATGCATTGCATCATACGTGGCTCTTGGGTTCCTCCTTCCCTCACCACAACATGAGGATATATCAATGACACCCTCTCAAAGAAGAACAAACTAATATGACTTAGGAATGTGCATTAACCATACCCACAACTCCGCCACTCCCTCAGTTAGGAGTACACCTACTACAACACTACCAATGCCCAATAAAAAATATCTCTCCACCCATGAATCTTTCCATTAAAGAGAAATCCCCACCACCAAATATGATGTGGGTAGAGAATGACTCATTGATTCTCAATATGTAATGCACAATGAACCTCCCACCAACTAACTCAATCCCCTATGTGGGGCCTTGGGCCTCCACCTTCATCATCTATGGGTGGTAAAGTTTGCCCATATTGGCCTACAAGGACCCTCGTCCCTAAAGAGGCATCTTTGGGTCTACTGGCTCTATCCCCATCAACAACCTGTAAATGTGTTGAACCTACACATAATAGATCTAGATAAACAATAATACACACATTTGCAGAGAGAATTGGAGAAAGAAGAAGGAGAGAAAGAATGGAAGAATTCTCATTAACCGATGTGAATAATGAATAATTTACACATGATATACTATGTATAACTCAATTAGTTTGAATTGAGGTGAACCAAGTTGCCATAGTGGTGGTCTAGAGTGATCTGGACACACACCAACAGTTATGGGAGTGAACTGCCACCTATTCTAGTCTCTCAGGTAGTTATGGGAGTGAATTGCCACCTAGTTGAGTTAACTAGTCAACTAGTCTTCAGTTAACAGACTGAACAATGAGTAGTGAGGAGTTAACTCAAGGAATCAAGGCTAATGCGCCACTTTGGTGATGATGCCAAGGCAAGGTCGAATTAGCATGGTGATGATCCCAATGCAACATCTAAACTCAACTCAACTAGTCAAACTGAAGTGTCAACTGCAAGAGAATATTCTCCCCTAAAATATAGGAGACTAGATAATGACTAATTATGAATAATAAACAAGGAATAACCTTAGGAAAATGAAATCCTAGGTGTGTGTGAAGTAACTCTAACACCCCCCTTGAACATCACTATGGTGAAAATAAAGATTGGATCCCGACAACGAGGCCATGTTAGGTACCCAAGTATAAAAGACACTGAAAATAAAGTGAGGAAAGAGGGAAAACCTCAT
>ML810923.1:49692-82162 GCA_009831015.1 Picea engelmannii
GTCTTGGTGAAAATGTTTGCCGTCTGTTTTGTTGAAGGACAAAACTGTAAGTCAATGATCCCCTTGTGTAATAAGTCCCGGATGTAGTGCATGTGGATCTCGATGTGCTTCGTCCGCTTCCTCTGAAATGGATCTATGAAGAACTTCAGAGTGCTCTGGTTGTCACACCAGATGACAATCGCCTGATGAAACTGAATGCCCAACTCAGTGAGAAAATGTTGTAGCCACATAGCTTGAATGGTTATGTTAACTACCCCTCTGTACTCTGCCTCGACTGAAGATAGAGAAATGGTAGCTTGCTTCTTTCTCGACCAACAAATAGGCCCAAAACCAAGACTGAGTGAGTAACCATATGTGGACTTGTGATCAATGCTATCGCCAACCCAGTCAAAATCAATAAAACCAATGAGATCTAATGTAGAGTCTGCTGCATAATGAATCCCAAAGGTGATGGTGCCTTGTACGTATCGAAGGATACACTTTGCAGCTTTCCAATGTAGCTCATGCGGCTCCTGCATGAACCTGGAAATTGCACCAACTGCATATGAGAGGTCTGGTTTGGAGTGTGTAAGATACAAGAAACTCCCCACTAGCTGTCTGTATAGTGTGCTGTCAACCAGTGGAGTCCCCCCGCCATCCTCAAGTTTGACTCCTGATAGGAAAGGAGTCGGAGCAGACTTGCAGTCTGTCATGTGAAATCTCTTAAGGAGATCTCGTGCATACTTGGCTTGAGACAGTTTGAATCCTGATGCATCCTGACTGATCTCAAGTCCAAGGAAGAAGTGTAGCGGACCCATGTCTGTCATAAAAAATCTTTCATGAAGAATCCTCTTGACTACAACAATCGCTGAAGTCGAGCAACCAGTGATCAACAATTCATCGACATACAAAACTAAAACTAGAAGTGAATTAGTCGTCCTGAGCATGTATACATTCAGGTCTGATTTACAACGTACAAAGTTTTGTGACAACAGGTAGGAGTTCATCTTGGCAGACCATGCCCTCAGAGCCTTCTTGAGGCCATAAAGTGACTTCTTTAGTCGACAGACCAAAGACGAGTCCTTCATAAATCCCTGGTGTTGCTCCATGTAGATCTCCTTAGAGAGATCACTGTGAAGAAATGCATTCTTCACGTCCATCTGATGGACTTCCCATCTCTTGGCTGCCGCAATAGCAAGTGCCAATCGTATGGAATCCATCTTCGCTACTGGAGCGAAGGTCTCATCATAGTCAATACCATGAACCTGTTGAAAGCCTTTGGCGACAAGCCTGACTTTGTATCTATTGATCTGTCCATTTGCTACGCTCTTGGTCCTGTAGACCCATCTGCATCTAACAAGTTTCCTCCCAGAAGGAAGGGGAACCAGATCCCAAGTCTCGTTCTCGAGGAGGGAGTTGTACTCTTCCTGCATGGCGGATTCCCAAAAGGGATTTCCAACAGCCTCGCCATAAGAATGTGGATCTGAAGACTGAACCAAGAAAATATGTCTAGAAGGCAATGGTTCAGTGGCAGTGAGTGCAATAGGAGGATCCTCGAAATCAGATCAAGTCCTCCTAGTATCGGCCGGATCACCTACGAGATCACCTGCATCCTTAAGAGTAGTCTATGCGCACTTGGGCCTCTACTCTGGCTCTGCAACTACATCTGGATGCTCTGACTGTACTGACTCTGAATCTGAATCATCTGAGTCCTATAAATCAAAACTCTCATCTGAAGAAGAGTCGACATGTGCATGCTCATCATCTCGGATAGGTGGAAGAGTGAAGGTGTCTACATGCAGCTGCTGAGGTACATGCAAGACACTTTCCTTGAATTGGACACTTCGCTCAATGATGAGCTGGTCCAAGGAAAGATCAATAAGCTGATATCCCTTCACATCGTCAGGGTATCCAATAAAAATGCACTCAGTGCTCTGTTGATCAAGTGCCTTCCTCTTTTCAGAGGGAATTCGGGCCCATGCACGAGAACCAAAAATGTGAAAGTGGGTCACTTCTGGTTTGAGGTCGCTCCAAGCCTCATAGGGGGTTTTATCCTTGACAGATCTATGGGGAGATTTGTTTTGAATGTATGTTGCACATTTAAGTGCTTCGGCCCATAGTCTCTGTGGTAGTGACTTTGCATGCAACATACAAGATGCCATCTCCTTTAGAGATCTGTTTTTCCACTCAAAAACTCCATTTTGCTACGGAGTGTAGGGAACTGTATGTTGCAATTGAATCCCTACCTCATATAAAAGATTATGGATCTCATGATTTACATACTCTCCCCCGTTATCAGTTTGGAGGACTTTGATCTTCTTTCCAGACTGCATCTCAACCAAGGCTTTGAAATCTTTGAGGTGTTGAAAGACCTCAGATTTTTGCCTGAGAAAGTAGATCCAAGTAAAACGTGAGAAATCATCAACAAAAATGAGAACAAACCTCGCTTTGCTGATGGATGGATGTGGAAAAGGACCCATAAGGTCACTGTGGATCAAATCTAAAGGTGTAGAAGCTCGCTGAGACTTTCCTTTGTCAAATTTCTCTTGAGGGTGTTTCCCTAGAAAACATCCCTCACATACTCCCTTAGAGAAATGGATGTCTGGTAGACCATCAACTAATTTTTGCTTGCTAGGCTATTGCATGTATCTGAAATTCAAATGTCCAAACCTTTCGTGCCATATCCTACTACATGAGTAAGCAGTAAAGCAGAATCAGGTTCAATGAATTCAAAAAATGTATACAATCTAGACTGATGATTTACCTCACCAGTTGCATCCCTGGAGTTGGTTTGCATGTCGTAGATGTCCACGACATTTGGTGTGAATATGACTCTCTTTCTGGTGCCATAATTTTTCATCTGATACACAGAGAGAAGGTTGACAGAAAGCTTGGGAACATGAAGCACATTCTTGAAACTTCCGTTAGTGAGTTCAATCCTTCCTTTGCCGGTGACTTCGACAGAAGAGTTGTTCCCCATCAGAATAGGAGGACCTTTGCATGCTTCCAATGAAGAATAGACTACTTATGAGGCAGCCATGTGATGTGATGCTCCTGAATCTACGATCCAAGCATCAAGAGAGGAGTTGATGGCAATCAAGGCATGTCTAGAATTGCCTTTCTTGGAGTTCGGATCTTCTGGCTTCTTCTTCTTTGCACCCTTGGGGATGTGATCTCCAAGGTTGTTTTGCTGAAGTACTTGAGACATCATATCTATTTGTTTTTGCATGCATTCAGATTCCGAATGGAATCCTTTGTGACAATATGTGCATTTCTCTCCTTTTCTTCCGTTTTCTCCTTTGGATCTGTAGGCATCGGTGAAGGGTTTTGTGTACCCTTCCTTCTTCGTATGTGCATGAGATTTGCGCTTATCTTTATCTTTATATTTATGATATTTTTGGCTTCCATCATGCACAGTGAGTGCATGCGCCCTTGGGACTTTGATTGCACCCATGTTGATGAGCTTGGTTTGCTCTTGTGTCAGGGATTCGATAAAGTGCTCAAGAGAAGGCATCTTCCAGGTGGCTCCAGAGGCGAAACTGACAGTATGGAATGTGGATACGAATACAAAGAATTCAGGTCCAAGCTTGGAGAGAATGGTGAGAACCATTTGTTTCTCCTCCGTCGATTTATCAACCCCGCAAGCTTTGAGTTGTGACAATAAATCCTTGAATTTTGTAAAGAAATCTTGGATATTGTCGAAGCTTTTTGGATCCAATGTGAGCAACTCCACCTCCATCATGTGTCCCCTCATCTCATCCTGTTTTCCAAAGATCCCTTCCAAGATTTTCCAGGCTTCATTGGGAGTCTTACAAGAAGATATGTGAAAAAGGAGATCGGGAGAAATAAGACTGCAAATTGTTCCGAGTGCCTCATCCATGCAATTTAAGTACTTGGATTTTTCTATGGCTGATGTTGGTTCTATATCTTTATTCATGGTTAACCTATACAACCCTATGGATCGGAGATGTATGGCTATTTTCTCCTTCCATGCAAAATAGTTGTAAGGTGTAAGAATGAATTCTTTTTGGAATTCCATCGTTCCGCTGTCTTCAATCTTTTGTACCTGCAAAATTTTTTGGTGTAACTTTTGCTTAGCAGTCCGTCGGATTTGATACCATGTAAATGTGTTGAACCTGCACAAAATAGATCTAGATAAACAATAATACACACATTTGCAGAGAGAATTGGAGAAAGAAGAAGAAGGAGAGAAAGAATGGAAGAATTCTCATTAACCAATGTGAATAATGAATAATTTACACATGATATACTCTATATAAGTCAATCAGTTCATCTTGAGGTGAACCAACTCGCCATAGTGGTGGTCTAGAGTGATATGTACACACACCAGCAGTTACAAGAGTGAACTACCACCTACTCTAGTCTCTCAGGCAGTTACGGGAGTGAACTGCCACCTAGTTGAGTTAACTGACTGAACAATGAGTAGTGAGGAGTTAACTCAGGGAATCAAGGCTAATGCGCCACTTTGGTGATGATCCCAAGGCAAGGTCGAATTAGCATGGTGATGATCCCAATGCAACATCTAAACTCAACTCAACTAGTCAAACTGAAGTGTCAACTAAAAGAGAATATTCTCCCCTAAAATATAGGAGATTTGATAATGATTAATTATGACTAATAAACAAGGAATAAACTTAGAAAAAAAAAATCCTAAATGTGTGTGAAGTAACTCCAACACAACCCAATCAATAAATAAATTTTTTGTAGGGTCAAATTCAGATGTTGTCCCTTCACCTCGAAGTATTCATTTAGATTCCACATTCTTAGAATGTGGTCTAGCAACTCCAGGCTAGTACGAGTTAGGGGGACCTAGAAAAACTTTAGTAAACCACATCCATGCAAGATTTATGTGCGTCAACATCTCCCTTATCAAGTTGCCACAAAATTTTGTCCTTGCGTTGTCACCATTTGTAGGCCATGAGCCTTGCACATGTCAATAAACAAGTAAAATCGAACCTACACCACTATCATTTACACCTATTGTACTAACGGGTGAGTTTAAGGCTAAAAAAATGATTAATTTAAAAATTTAAACTACAAAAAACATGTATTAGAAGAAATGAACTAACCCGATGGAAGCGAGATTGAAATCAGATGGTCCAAACTCTCGGAATTAGAAAAATGAAGTTTAAAGATTCACCACCCCACTTCAAAGCTTGATTGCGAAAATGAATTTCAAAACTTCCACTCCACCCTATTTATTTATGATTTAGCCAAAATTTCAATTGAACATTTTAGGAGGATCCTATGTGTGTTTTTAGTTACATCAATGCCATCGATTTTAGTTTTTCAAACACTCTCACATGGTTTATTTTATTTGTTTTGCAAAGGAATTTATTTGGGAAGCCATTTTTCCATCATTTACAATTTTTGGTGGACTCATTATAGGTGTAATTTCATCTAATTTGTATATAGATTTAATATCATCCTATAATTTGTTGTATTTTACCATATTTCTACTTTTGAAATTTTCCATAGGTTCCTCTTCATTTCAACAAACAAATTATCTTCTCCCAACAATTTATCACCTTCACAAAAATGATGGTTGTCATTGTTACATGTGTCACCCTAGTTTAGCACACTTTGGATGTTGGCACCCATACCACTTTATCCCATAGAATTGAGAGTCCTCACAATTTATATTAAAAAATAATATTAGGTTAGTACAAAAATAATTGCATTAATCTAAGTTAGTATTATTCAGAATTAGAATTATATTAGTGCTTGTGTGCGAGTACTTGAGGTGTGATAACAACTCACATTAGGATTAGTTGAGTGAGAAAAGGGGGGGATAACTATAATATCCTATATTGTAGGATCAAGTATATTGTATAAATATCTCTCTTGTGAATGAAAAAAATTGAATAAAGTGAGTATTCTAAAACTCTCTCCAAATTATTCCATATGGTATTAGAACAACATTGGGCTTAGCTCCTTCATGAGAGAGCCCGAGAAAATGAGAGATGTAATACTCCTAGGATATAGTCAGAGTAGTGTAGAGGATATAATAGGAGAGAGTGGATTGTTGTAGGTTGTGCTAAAGGTATGGTGTAATTTTGTGTATGTTTGCATGTGCATATATTAGTTAATATGAGAGAGTTGATGTGGTAGTTATGAGAGAAATTTGCTCATTAGTGTGAGGCTAGGATTGTAGGAAATGTGATCAAGCTAGAGGGTATTATCTTGAGACTAGGGTCATTTCGTTGTTGCATTAGTTGCTAATACTAGACCAAGCATGGGCACATCACTCTATGGTGTCGTGAAAGAACTGATGATGTTCAATGATTTCTTTTGTATGCTATTGATTAGTTTGAAATAAAGTGAACTTGTTATTGGTGGGATTATGCACATATTGAGATCTCTCTTCTATTCAAATTTAAAAACTCGACTACCAAATTTCCCTCTCTAGTGATTCTATAGCTAAATAGTCAAATCGATTCTTACCAGCCAGGGTCAAGAAAAGTGTTATGTGGCCACCAAGTGTCACAAAAGGAGATCAAGTTTGTATTAATTTGGGTCATCCTATTCAGAATATTAAAAAAGTAATATTGTTTTGAAGGTATCAATCACTATGTGGATGACGACTCTACAAGAGGATCACATACTGGAGACCATCAATCCGCTAGAATGAAGGATTCTCGAGTGACCATTAAGAAGCAAGGAACAATGATATGCTTGGATGCTATTCATGAAGGAAAATTAGAGAATGATTTGTGTGAGGTCAATCCATCCAAAGAGTAAGTGTAAGGCCACTGATGTAGTAGCAATAAATGCACTAAAAGCATTGTGAAGGAGATTTGGGATCAAGTTGCACTAGCATGACTAAATGACATTCTCAAGATAAAAACAATTTTGAGGTATTGGAACATATTGTTGACAAGTTTGATTATGAAAATGTCTGATGGAGGATGAATATTGATTGTCAAAAGGAGTCTAGTGGCACGAGGCTTGTTTGTCAAGGTAAATGACAAATTATTAAAGTATGGGGTTGTCAATGGTTACATTATTGGTGGTTAATTTCATTTTAAAAAGGTGATAGGCATAACTCAAATTAATAATCTCAATAAGGAAGTATTATCCAAAGAACCCAACATCCAGTCAAATGTGTAAGCCCATTATGAGGGGGGGGGAGGGATTTGCTAAAAATGGCATGACATGTAATTTAAACTAGCCAGTTGAGCTCATAGTAGGTTGGAGGAAATGGACGGAGGAGGAAACCATGATCTCAATTTCATCACTAACTCTGAGATTTCTAATCTACTATGATGGAAAAACAAAGAGCTAAAAATACTAGATAGTTGATGATCCAAGAGTATCTAGAACGCTCAAATATTGATCTTCTCTAATGATCTTGAAAATGAATTTATTGTATAGATCTCAATGAGATCATTTCAACGGTGCATGAATTGCCTCAAACAAACGTCACAAGTTATGTCTTTTCAAAGTTTCGACAAAAACATGGCAGAAGGAAAAATGGGGATGCCATGTGGCAAGCCCATAGGATGCCATGTGGCAAGCTCATAGGCTGCCACATGGACCATCTGTACAATTGAGTTGGCATAGGGTGACATCATGTTGCCATCAACATGGTAACGTGGAAGTATGACAGAGTGCCATGTGTCACCCCAAAATAGACAAATTGGCACCTAGTTGGATCAATTGGAAACTGACATGTAGCAGGCCGTACAGTGACATGGAAAGTATAGTGGTGGAATATTTAGCAATTGATCTGGCAGGGATGTATAGCACGTGGCTCAATTTGATGGTGCCATGTGGTAGGGTGTACAGTTGGAAATAGTGGCCAATAAGAGGCTTCCATGTGGACCAACCAGGAAGGTGCCACATGGCATTTTCAAGAAGCCCAAGGAGGGCTACAAATCAAAAAGTTGTCTGGCTCGACAGGTTTTGAACCCAAGACTTCCATAGAATATTTCAAGGAATATTCTAGCGTGTTAACTCAAGGCTCCTACCAATGCACCAAAGTTTTCATTTGTTAAAACAAACAAATGACATTATATTTAATGTTGATGCCACGTCATTGCAAAGGTCGAGCCACAACTTGGACGACCTAGACCTATTTAAACTTATGGCTGAACCACATACAAAACATGGAAATGCATGCCAAAGAGGGGGACAATTGCAACAATTTTTATGCCACGGGTTTGTCTCAATTTGCGTGCAAGAGGTGTTCATGTTTTAGATTTGCCTCGTTTTACATGCTATAGAATTCTTTGAGAGGAGTATAGAGTGTTTATATTCATTTTTCTCAAAATTTCGAGAGGAATCTGATGGTGATGTTGGTTATATGCTAAAGTGTCGTGTATGAAAGTTATAGTCCATTTTGTCATGTATGAGATCCATAGTCTTGTTATACATGCAAAAGGGGGTCTTTGAGCATCTGTTCATAACATAGTAAAGTTTATACTCATTTTTCTTAGAATTTTGAGAGAAATTCAATGATAACCTATGTTTCTGGGTTCAATAGTAGAATTGAAGGGTGTCGTCAAATTTTCCATTGTAAGTCATCATTGTATCAAGCATTTGAGCATTAATACAACAATATCACTATTTGGAAGTGGACCTGGAGACATAGCCTAAGATGGGTGAACTCTGTTATAAAGATGTGTATTGAGCTTTGCTATTTGCTGTCTCTATTTCTCTCTATTTTGACATTCTTATTTCCACAAGTTAATCATCAATTAATGAAGTTTTGGATAAATAATTGTTTTCACATGATATTTTGCAAATAGTCAAGACGATCTTAATTCCCCGAATCTGGTCGGATGTTTAGTGTCTTTAAGAACTAATTTACATCTAAGGATTTTTAGATCATTTGGTATCAGAGTTGGTTTGACGTGTATTTGCAAGTGAATTCTTACGAGGTCCAAACTCAAGCTTGGTGAAGGATCATTTGAAGAGTACATTCCTAAGATTGGTTCGAGGCGTGCATTTCGAAAGCAAGAAACGACCTCAACAAAATACATGGATTATTCTAATCCAAATCATTCCGGTGCTGAAGAGGCATTATTTTCTGTGTTCATGGTAATGAAGGCCACGGTGGAAGAGATGTATGAGGATCAAAAGAAGGCCAGGGGAGAAAGTACATCGGTAAAAACTGAAGAAATTAAAGAAGAAGGAGAAGGTGAAGAATCTCCAGAGCCTCCTTCACCCTCATCATCATCATCATCTTCTTCTGATGACAGTGAAAATTCTTCTCATAAGAGGAAAAAACATTCTAAGAAGTCTTCTCATTCTCATGATTTGCTTTTGTTAAAGCTAGATGTAAAGTTTGATTTTCCTATCTATGATGGAGAGTTGAATGCACAGAAGTAGGATAATTGGGTGAAATAGATTGAAGTATATTGCAGGATACACAAAATCATGCAGGACACTACAAGGATACAATTGGCTACTCTTCGCCTGGGCGACATATATTTGATATGGTGGGAGATTCAGACACAAGATGATCTTATTCAACATGGTAAAATCATTTCTTCCTGGATTGAATTTAATATTGCATTAAGAAAGAAATTTTATCCATTAGCTTATATACAAACATCAATGATTGCTTGGCAAAATTTAAGACAAGGAAAGGGGAAAAATGTTCAAGCTTATACACATGAATTTGAGATCAAGGCATTGTCTTTGGGAATTCCATTACACACTCTTGAAACTCTTCTAAAGTATATTAGTGGTATGCATTCCTATCTTTGACATACTATATTGATGTTTAATCCTACTAATATTGATGAAGTGTTAGGACAAGCTATTCATCTTGAAGCTAGCAAAGGAAAACATGTTGTTGAGGATGTGTCAGGGGAGCCACATGAATTCGAGGAGCAGTCAAAGAAAAAAGAGAAGAGAAAGAAGATAGCTACATTGAAGAAGGATGAAGAGAAGAAGTCTACATGTTCTCATTGCGAGAATAAAGGACACGATGAGAATCATTGTTGGAAGTTGCATATAGAATTGAAGCCAAAGTGGGCTCAACCTAGGAAGGGTAAAAAGAAGACCACGACCATAGTTCAAGATCTTGGATCAGATTATGAGAATGGAACTAAGCTTATAGCTATAGGAATCAAAGGCAAATCTTCTGTTGCAAGTTTTAGTTCACTTGCTTCTTCTGCAAAGTTTTAAGTAATTCTTGATGGAAGGAAAATAAATGACCTCTTTCATTTACGAGTTATCTCAAAGCACACTAAGATTGATACATTTTTTGATAGTGGATCACAAATAAATCTTATTTCAGAGCAAGTTGTTTAGAATTTGGGATTTGAAACTAGGCCTCATCCAAGACCATATCCTTTGGGTTGGATTTGTGATAATACTCGGATACAGGTAACTAAGCAATGTAAGTTACAGTTTGAGATCACATCCAATTTCATTGATGAGGTAGAGTTAGACGTTGTTCCACTTAACATTTGCGGGATGGTTTTGAGAAGTCCATACTTGTATTACATGAAGGACATTTTCAATAAGGAAAAACATAAGTATCATATTTTCAAGGATGGGATTGAGTTCATTGTGAGATCTCACCAGATGAAGATGAATTTGACAGTTGTCACTACAGGGCACGTGAAAATGCTAGTTAATGCTAGTATCTAGGATCTAGATTTACAACCTACAGTTGAAAGTAAAACAATTCCTTTGGTTGATGTTGTTCCCATTAAGAAAGGAAAATGTGTTGATTGTTCCATTTGAGCCCGACACTCCTGTTTTCGTGTTTGCGCAGTGGTAAGTTCTGCCTGCAATTTCTTCATATCCCACGCCCCTTTGATGCGCTCTGTGATGGGCATTGTCTCTTTCCTCTGCTTGAGGTCTTGGATAGCTGCGCTGATCCTTTCTTCTTCCTTGTCCCACCTTTGGAATTGCTGATCCTCCTCTAACTTTGTCCAAAACTGTGCTGCTTTATCGAACAAGTTGGTTGCTGTGATGACCTGTTGCTCTATCTCCTATAGTTGCTCTGTTGCTTCCTACTTCCTTTTCTCCTTCACTGCTGGTGGAGTGGTGGGTGTGATATGCTCACAAAGATTCTCGATATCCTTCTGATATTGATTGATTGCCTGTGCAATCTAATCAATCTTTTATGTTGCTGTGGGTTCATCCCTTTGCATGGTGTTTGGAATCTTCTCATAAGTTCCTGCCACTCTTCGTTCCAATCCATTCATGTGCTCCTTTTCCTCTTGGGTATCGAGCTTAGCCTGCTTGCATATTATTTCAAGCGCGTCCCACTTCTCCATTGCTTGCTATAATTTGGCTAAGTCTGTGCGTGCTCGAGACTATACCTCGTGGTTTATGCTAACCTGCAACTTGTGTAGAGCCCTGGATGGTATCCACGACAATACCAGTTGGATTTGAGCTAAGTCTTTTAGGGGTGTCTTCCCCATGATCCCATCCATGCGCAACATACTGGGTGAGATGTTGAATGTTGCATTCGGCTGCAATATTGTTTGGAATGGATCTCGCTCTGCTTCTTCAAGTCTTTCTTATGTCTGCGATGCTAATGGCCCTGTTCCCATGTTCCTGCTTGCTGCATGTGCTTCCCTAAGCTGCTTGAGGAATTGTCACATTTCTGCCAGCTCCTCTTGAATTTTGTTCCTGTTGTGTGCAACATTGTCAAAATCCTCGGATATACAATCCTAAACCATTCGGGTTATCATCTCTCCATCATCCTCTGTGATTGTATATTTCGGAGGCATTTTTTGCACCTTCGTTTTATTGTGCGTGCCCCCGTTCTGAGTGGTTGGTCTCTTATTAAGACCTAGTTCCCGGGGATTGGGATTTGTTGTGGTCCCTTGCACGACCTCGGCCTGTTTCTGCTGCTCTTTGGCTAGCTGCGTATTCTCCTTCTTCCCCTTCTAGGTCCTCGTGTTCACTGTGCCTTCATTTGTTTTCTTTTTCTTTGGCTGGCCTGTCCTCCGTTTCTTGGGCACTGGGACTTCTTGAGGCTGTGTTTCTCCCTGCCCTGCCTCCTCTTCTGCTCTCCTTTTCGGTAAGTCTTGGGTAAGGACTAAAATATTCCATTCATCTTCCCAGTCTTTGATCACCATTTCGATGTCGCCCTCTGTGATACAATAACACATTTTCTTATCGAGGTCCTTCTTCACCTGTATCCACATTGCATGTCGTGTGGCCTTGATGTTGGCGATGTCCCGATACCGTGCGAGAGCCTCCAATGTTATTCTCCACATGTTGCTGATGGCTTCCTGCAAATCGCGTAGGTATCCTTCATATATGGACCCGTTCATCCTTTTGTTCCTAACATTCGACGTGGCTTTCAACAATAAATATCTCGCTCCTTGATTAGGTTTGGGTCTGGTACCAAAAGTTACATATCTTGGTTCGCTCCATCCCATAAAGGCTATTAAGATGATTAGCCATGAATAATGAAAATCTGTTCCTAGATCCTATGCATCCTTGTAGTCATCTAGGAATGAGTTCAAGAGATAGGGTGCCCAACTCATTATGGTTCCCTCGGCACACTAAGCTGCAACTACAACAACCCCAGTCAGAACTTCCTCCCAACGGTATTTTCTTAGCGTCTTACAGGCTAAGATTTTTGCACCCATTTGTGTTGCGACATCGTTGATCCTCTCGATAATTATTCTTCGCATCCCCCTGTCGGTACCATACTTCTTCTTCAACTCTTTTGCTAGTGCTTTCTCCTTGGCTTTGTCGTCAAGAAACTGCGCAGGATCCATGCCCAGGGATGGCAACCCTGTTATGTTCGCAATAAGATCTACATCTATCGAGACGAGCTTGTCCAACCATATGTCACTGACATGTGTGACTGCCAACAATTGTTTGACGCATCCGCTTGCATACTATCCTCTGCCAAAGTGTGGTAGGTCTAGGAGACCTAAAATCCCCATTTTCTCCAATCCTGTTGCCCATTGGAGTGGCTGATCAATTGGTTCCCCAACTAGATTTGTGCCCATAGTATCTAAGTATAATCTCTTTTCAAATTCCAGAAACTTGTCTGTGTCTGCTACATCATGGTCTGAGTATTTTAGCTTGTCAATATGCCCTAGCAATCCTCATTCCACTTGTACCCCATCTGGTATACGCGATAGAATGAGGGCTGCGACAGGTTTCTTGCGAGGTGACCTAGGTACCTGCTGCTTGTCTTTCTTCGTTGGTGGCTAGATCGAGGTTCCAACGACTCTCGTTTGTGCTTTTGAATACCATTCTAGCCAGCCTGTGACATCTTCTACCGTTCCTTCTGTGGATGGTTTGACATGGTGTTTTGAGACTCGTCTGGCTCGACTACTGCTTCTTGATTCTTCATCGTTCCATTGAATCTCAGAGCTACTTTAGTGTTCTCTGGTTGTGCCTCCTTCAGGGTTTTTGCGTCTTGGTTCTTCTGCTCCTGTGCCTCTGTCGGTCTATCTATATTTGTGCCCTCCGGTGCTGGCTGTTGTGTTTCTTCCACTAGAGGTGTGGGGTTCACCGATGTTGCGTCCGGGGATGGGATTTCGTCGATATTGACGATCTCCGACGGTTTCTTTTCACCTTCTTCCAATTGTATCCGTGACTTGGTTCTAACTCTGGGTTGTCTGGCACTCTGGCTTGCTTCTTCTTGCTTTGGTGGTGCCATGGTGGTGAATGTCGAACTTTTGTTGAGTTTGAATGGTCTCTGTGACCTTTGTGAACTTGACTCTGTGCTCCTTAGCCTCTATCGCTCTCTGTGTGTTCTCCTTTCGCAAATGGACTCTTTGCTTCTGCGTCCATGTGTTGTATGGGCTTTGCATGAAGCTTGTCGAGGACGCTTCCTTAATTATGGGTTCAATGCAACTCCAACTCTTTCGTACTTTCCATTACTTTGCCTTTTCGACTCTAGTTAGCATGATTAATGTGGTGTCCCATCTGTCCTTTCATTCATTAAATTCCGTATACCTCTGTCTCTTCGTACTGCTTTTACCGTCTTTCCATTTCCCGCTTGTTTCCCTTTTTACATGGTCGTTGTCCTTCTCCTCGCCGAGTTTGTGTTCCTATGTATGCATGCCCTTCCTTCTTTCGACGCACTATGCCTCTATTGGTATTGTTTCATATCCTATTTTTTTTTTTTCACAGTGTAGTGGGTGTTCGACTGTCCTTATACAACTTCAGTCGGCTCTCATTGATCATCCCTCTGAGCTCTGCACCTGATAAGTCTCTCAACTGTACAATTCCTCCATCTGTGATAGATTTTACTTCTTACGGTCCTAACCAGTGAATTCTGAGCTTTCCTGGGTGTTGAAATGATTTGTTGTCATTGTTATAACCCTAATTTGCACCAGACATGCTTACCTGGCATCAGGCCATCTCAGATTCCTTCTTTGCCAAAACACTGCTGAACAAATCTTCTTAAAAACCCCTTTTATAAAGGCCCACACACCCTGCTCCATTACTACACGCGTGTACATACTATCTGACCCAAGACAGCCCGCGTGTACCTACAAAAGCACGAAAAAATGAAAGTTGCTGATGAAACACACAACTTTGGGTGAGTTAACTAAACCTTTCGGCCATGCATGGACGAGGGTTCGACCAAATACCTAGCTTCTTCTAGCCTATAAAAGAAGGGTTAGGGGTCCCATTTGGAAGAGGAGAATCATAGTAAAGAAACTATACCCGATTGCGCATTCCCTTTGTCCCAACCTTTAGCCATCCTTGTGCAAAGAGAAGTATAGAGCAAAGAAGTTGAAGGATAGTTGAAGAGGATCCCAGGATCAAGTTCATGGAGCAGTGGCCGACTTCATCATTGTAAGTTGATTTGTTGAAGTTAATAATAAAGAAGTACTTTTCCCATCCTACCATATGAGGTTTTCATGGTTTATTGCATACATATTGATTGAATCTCCAACTCATTAATCTCTAGATCAAATGCATGTGGAGTTCTTTGTTTATCTTGTGTGAATGCATGTCAGCCTTGGGAGGAGAGTTGCAGTCAAAGAGTGATCAAGTGTGAAGAAGGATCGATATCAAACACTCGAAATAAGGTATGCTCACTTGATCTTATTAACTACGTATTTGCTTAAGAATAATGGGGATTAGGTCCGTGATGATGGTAGAAAGTAGGAATCTTTAGGTCTTTTCTGCATGCATAATAAAACCCTAAGTGCTAGTCCATAGAGGGATTTCCCACTCACAACATAATTGGCGACCGTACTGGGGAACTCTAGGGTTTATGGGAATGATTTTTCCTGGGTATTTTTAAGAACTGGTTTCATTTCTTGTTTTTAAAGTTTCTACAAAAGTCCGAGCTAACAGAGATTCTGGTCTTCCATACCAGTTATCTCTGTTTCTGTGCTTGGCTGTATTTTTTTTTCGAGACCCAAAAAGGTACATGCGGCCTGTATAAGGTCTGCACACATGTACCCATGCCCTACCTTCCCACAACCCGCGTGTACACGCTAGCTGAGGAAGTGTCAGTCACGTGTATGATTTCAAAAAATTTCTTTTAGAGAGGAAATCATCCTCTCCCCTGTCAAAAGTAATCCTTCTCAGGGGTTTTCTGGAACTCATTTTAGTCTCTGTTTTTGCAGTTTTGTAGCTTAGGTTTCACCTTAGATTGGTTTTGTTCTATGATATTTTCCTTCAATTGTTTTCTTTTTTTGTCAAAGTAAGTTTCTGAGTCTTCAAGAGATTCTGGTTCTCAATACCAGTAGTCTCTGCCAGTGCTTGATTGCTTGTCTTTTCATTTTTGAAGAGTTGCAGAGGTACACATGACCTGCATACGGTTTGCATGCGTGTACAAGCGCTCTGACCTTACAAAAATCACGTGCACACGATGGCTGTTGAACTGTCAATAATGTACTTGTTGAGAAAATTTTTGTTTAAGGAGAGGCAGTTATCCTTTTCCTTGTCAAGAGTTATATCTCTTAGGGTTCTTGGTCTCTATCGTAGCAGTTTAGCCTAAGTTGTATTCCAGCATAGCTTGCTTTTTCATTTAAAAGATTTTTTGTGTTTCCTAGCTTTTAAAACTTATTTTTAGCTTGAAATTTTAAGAAAAATGAGTTGCGTTTTGAAAAAAAATTCCTCCTCATGGCCGAGGGGGCATGAATCGTGCATTCATCAGTTTCTTTTAGAATCTTTTGTTATTTCTTCTTTGATTGGAAGAAAATATAACAAAAAAAAACTTAGTTTGTTAGATCTCTTTCTTTCCTGGCATTTTCTTTGCATTGTTATTTGAAAAAGAAAAATAAATTAGCATAGTGTTGTGTTTTCTTCTCATCTTAAAAAAGCATTTCAAAAAAAAAAATATAATCATTCTTTGCCAATGTTCATATAAGTTTCATCATTTTTTGCAAGAGTCTTAACACCATCAGTTGCACTACCGTACCCTTTTGAGTAAATCAAGCCAGTAAAAAGAACTCTAATTAAAAATTACTAGACTTTATGTTTGTAGGTCCATCAACTAGATTAGGCTAGATCCTTGATTTAGGTTGGAGAGGATACTCTTCAAGGTTATAAAACAAACATATGAGTCTGTGCTAAGGAGTGTAGAAGTCTAGTATCATGAAAGTTATCCAGGACCCCCCTCTAACATAGGGGCTAAACACGAGGTCATGTGCTGAAAGGTAGCGGAGATAACCCCTCCAAAGCTAGACCAATCGTAGTAGAGAACACATATAGAGGGCTTGTCTTGGGATTCCATCGATTGCATTTTCCACGGAGCTTCATGGGTCTTGAATCCATTCAAGGTCCTCAGTTGTCTTCCAGACCACTTTCCTTCAATACCCTTGACAGGTTTCAGGCTCGATACCCTACTCATTGTGGTCTACCCGAATTTCGACTGTACCTGCCTGGTGACTGTTCGCGCGCTGGCAACCTAGTTGCCTATCTTTTTTAGAGATATACATAGGTGACTGAGGGGGTATACTGCGGTACCTAGGACAGACATCAGGCCATGCTTTGCAGAGTATACCTGGAGGATTCTTCTGTGTTCGAGTTGCACTTGCACTGGTAAGTTGCTCTAGTGTTGGTTGTTGTAACTGTTCTTCCAACTAGTTAGTCATTTGCTTGATTTGTCTTTAGGAACTTTTAGTGTGTGCTCTGTGCTCCTTAGTTTTCCATAGTGAGTTAGTTAGTTGTGGATTTGGGTCTCTGACCTAGGGTGGTAGACCGCCCACTCCGCCGGTTGAGAGGACTTTTTAGTCTTCCGCTTAGAAACATGGAGCCGCCTCTTTATAGGCGTTGTTTTGATAACACTGGTTCGCCAGAGTCAGTGTGTGAGAATTTTACGGACTTGAACGATCCCAAAAAGGGATAACCTGTGCATAAGATCTTCATGGCTAAAGTTCCTAGCGATACCAACCAAGGAGCCCCTTCACAAGGGGATTCTTGTGCTTTTACCTTCTTCGGAAACGTTGGTGTCCCTTTGATGGCCACTTTGTACATTCCTGGGTTGAATGTGGGACTACCGGTTTGGTTGGGTACCATTCCAAATGTCCCAAATGCTCTTGACGCTTCTCAGTTAAGCACCTTAAGTCATGAGCACCCTGTCGATGTTTCTTCGTCAGCAAAGTCTTCTCCTCCTCCTTCTCCTGCCTTTGGTGAAAGTAAAGTTACTAGTAATCGGAATTCTAAATGAAATAGAAAGAGGAAGAATAGGAAGAAGAAATCACCAATCTCTGTGAGTCATGTTGGAGATAGGTCAACAACCTCTGAAAGTCTTGTTGAAGACCATCACCCAGACTCTGCAAGTCATGATGGGGGCACACACCTAGCCTCTGCAAGTCATGCTGAGGGAAAGAGTCCAGTCACTGCTAGTCATACTGGTAATAGGTTTGTAGACTCTGCAAGTCAAGTTATCGACCCATCACTAACCTTTGCAAGTCATCTTGGAGACGTGCAACCAACCACTGCTAGTCATGCTGGGGGCATTAATTATGTTGAGAAACCTAGACGGATAGGACGTAAGCCTAAGTTCCCTTGTAAGCTTTGCAAGGGAGATCACCTTACTCATTTGTGCCCTGACATTCCAGAGGTACAAAGATTGTGGTCCCTATCTGCAAGCTCTTTTGATTTTGAGTCTTTTGAGGTTTCCTCACAGTTTAGTCTACCATTGATTGAGAAAATGGTCATGCTGATGCAGTCATCGATTGATCCCACTCCTCTTTTGAGGGGTGAGGTGCCTTTAGACCTTGTAGTCTCTCAGCCTATTCAACCATTGGTTGAGAAAGTGATCATGTCAATGCAGTCATCGACTGATCCCACTCCTCTTTTGAGGGGTGAGGTGCCTTTTGACCATGTAGTCTCTCAGCCTATGCAACCATTGGTTGAGAAAGTGGTCACGCCGATGCAGTCATCAGCTGATCCCACTCCTCTTTTGAGGGGTGAGGTGCCTTTAGATCGCGTAGTCTCGCAACCTATTCAACCATTGGTTGCGAAAGTGGTCATGCCGATGCAGTCATTGGATGATCCCACTCTTCCTTTTGGGAGTGACGTGTCTACCGACTATGTTTTTAGCATTTCTGGTTCAGTACTTTCAGAACAAGGGGGCATTCCACTCATTTCGAGCACACCCCCTCCAAGCCCTAGGATGGTTTCTTTTGATTGGAATGACCTTGTTGAGCCTTGTCTTCCTTCTGCCGCACCTTTTCAAATAAGGGTTGAAGTTAATTCAACAAACATTTATCGATGTGTTGTGGATGAAGGAGCCTCTGCAAGTATTTTATCCTCCTCGGTTTGGAAAGTCTTGGTATCTTCCGAGCTTGTGTCTTCTTCGCATGAACTATTGGCTTTTGAAAGATGTCCTAGTGAATATTAGGGGGTTCTTCCTCAATTGCCTATCTCGTTAGGTGGGAAGATTGTCCATGTCGATGTTATAGTGGTGCAAGGCCCGTTAGATTTCAATGTGCTTCTCGGGCGGGATTATGTATATGCTATGAATGCTATGGTGTCTACGCTCTTCCGGGTGATGCATTTCGATCACAATGGAAGCATTGTCATTATCGACCATCTGGAATTTGATAATCACCATCCTAATTCAACATTATTTCAGACTACCCCTTTATATGTTCCTAGCATTTGTATAGACTCTACCCCGCCATGGGTTAATTATGTGGCATCTTATCCTCGATGTTCAATTGCGTATGAGCAGGAACCTGTGAAATCATGTTTTCCTTCTCGAGACTTGGAATCAACAATTGATCCATTGGTGTATCCAATGGGGGCATGGGAGACCTTGCTTCCCCCTCTTGGTCCAAGTGGGCTTGAGTATCTTTCTGAGTCTGATCTCGTTGTTAGTAGATCCTCAAGCCCTCGTGATCATGATTCTTCGCTGATAGACTCTGCCAGTCCTGGCCAGAACCTCCATCATCATATGGAGTATGGTCAGTTTACTTCACCCATTTGGACTGTCGACCCTCGTTTGCGTGATTTCTCAGATTTTGAATTGCCTTCATATGAGGTTATCCTTGAAGCCATGACTACGATTTCTATCCCGCAGGAGGACTTACACCGTGGTTTGTGTTTTCTTCCCTTTTGGGAGACTTCCCAAGTTGACTATCGAAGAGACTCTTGGTGTGAGCCTAGCAGCAGGCTCTACCTGAACCAGTTTCATACATGAGTCGTAGCCCCCACGGGTCTTCTTTTAAGCCCTTTTTAGACCCTCTAAACATGAAAAGATTGCCAAGTGATCTTGTGGCCTTTCATACTCGTTAAAATGAAATTTGAAGTCACGTCTGTCCGACGGTAGTTTACCCCTTTTTTGGTTTGGACGATCAATTATACGAACAAAAGTATATTCTAAGGAACTTCATTTCTCTAGAAGAGTACTCTCAGGTATCATTTTAACCCTTTTTCGGGCCTTAGGGACTAAATGTACAAAAAAGGAACCCCCACGGAATCCATAGTTAAGCTATTTTCAGACTCCCTAAAATTCAAAAGATCGTCGAGTGACCTTATTCTTTCACACTCGTTAAAAATGGTCCAGAAGAACATTCCTGACGGAGTCCATAGTTAAGCTTTTTTCAGACACCCTAAAAATGAAAAAATGGCCGAGTGATCTTGTCTTTATCACACTCGTTAAAATGGTTTTGAATAGACGTCTTTTCGACACTAGTTTACCCCTTTTTCGAACCGACTAGACTACCTTCGAAAAAGGTACCACAGTGGAGTCTCCTTTTACGTTTTTTCAGGCTCTCTAAATATGAAAAACCACTGAGCTTACCTTCTCTAGGCTCGTTAAACTCACATCGAAGGATGTTACCATTGTGTGTTTTATTAATCGCATTTGCATACCCACGTCTTTGGCCTAATGCCGACTCCATGTTGCTCTTAAGTGAACGATCTAAAGCATGCCTGATACGCAAGCCCTGTAGCACTTTGCCTCTGCATCTTGACACCTTTGGCCCCTGGAGGATTTTTCCTGAGTGTCCTTACTTTGAACATCAGTCTTGTCCCTGCGCCCTGAACTTGTATGTTTGCAACACTTGTTCCTCCTTTGTAACGTAACATTTTTTTATTCTTTTTCCAAATTATTGAAAAAGACAAAAAAAATCAAATATACCCCCAAAAGAGGAAGGGAAAAGTATTTTTTTTACTGGCAGCATAATGAGTCGCCCTTGGATAAAGCATATCTATCTGTTTGTTCGTCAAACTCCGGGATTTAATACAACCTTAGGAAGCTGTTTCTCGCTACATAGAGCTGTGTCCTCCTCCGTTTGGTTATTCTTCCAAACATATGGAGAGTTTGCATTGCCTCCTGCCTCATAAACTTATGATAATGCCATGCTGCCTGAGTCTCATCATTTGTCGTGCTATTGTCCAAGGGAAGTTTTTACCAAGCCTGAGTCGACCCCTCTGCAGTTTGTCTCTTGCCCTCGAAGACCTTTGGGTAGTGAAGTCGTACACTCATATTACACTCCTACCCAAGTTTTGAAGATTTTGAAGTTGTTGCTCGAGCCCTGAAGACCTCATCTCCAGCCATCAACCCTTATTAGCTTCTAAGAAGATGGATACTCTACACGTATATCTTTTTGATTTTGAGATGTAGCTCCGCTATGTATTGTTTGCAGCTACACTTTATATAGTTATATGATATGGATCTACAATGTATTTGATTGGTAGCCATGATTTTATTTTATCCCGAGCATGGGTATGCCCGCCTCGGTGAGACAATTTTTATTTTTGCAGACGACACCTCTTGATTTCTGGTCCCTGGGCTCAAGTGTTTGGCACATTGGTGAATATTGTTAATGTATTTCGGCCATTAGATGCTCTTCTGACCTCACACATTAGGAGGCATTTGTTATAGCCCTAATTTGCACTAGACATGCTTACCTGGCATCAGGCCATCTCAGATTCCTTCTTTGCCAAAACACTGCTGAACAACTCTTCTTAAAAACCCCTTTTATAAAGGCCCATGCGCCCTACTCCATTACTGCACGCCTCTACACGCTAGTTGACCCAAGATAGCCCGTGTGTACCTACAAAAGCATGAAAAAAGGAAAGTTGCTGATGGAACACACAGCTTTGGGTGAGTTAACTAAACCTTTCCACCATGCATGGCCAAGGGTTCAACCAAATACCTAGCTTCTTCTAGCCTATAAAAGAAGGGTTAGGGGTCCCATTTGGAAGAGGAGAATGATAGTAAAGAAACTATACCCAATTGCACATTCCCTTTGTCCCAACCTTTAGACATCCTTGTGCAACGAGAAGTATAGAGAAAAGAAGTTGGAGGACAGTTGAAGAGGATCCCAGGACCAGGTTCGTGGAGCAGTGGCCGACTTCATCATTGTAAGTTGATTTGTTGAAGTTAATAATAAATAAGTACTTTTCCCGTCCCACCATATGAGGTTTTCATGGTTTATTGCATACATATTGATTGAATATCTAACCCATTAATTTGTAGATCAAATGCATGTGGAGTTCTTTGTTTATCTTGTGTGAATGTAGGTTAGCCTTGGGAGGAAAGTTGTAGTCAAAGAGCGATCAAGCGTGAAGAAGGATCGATATCAAATGCCTGAAATAAGGTATGCTCACTTGATCTTCTTAACTATGTATTTTCTTAAGAATAATGGGGATTAGGTCCAGGACGACGGTAGAAAGTTGGAATCTTTAGGTCTTTTCTGCATGCATAATAAAACCCTAAGTGCTAGTTCGTAGAGGGATTTCCCACTCACAACAGTCATACATCAGTACTAGATCTCCTTCCTTGAAAGTTTTCTTCTTGATGTGTCTATCATGCCAAACTTTGTCCCTTGCTTTCTGAACTTCTTGGTGAAACCATGCTAAGATCCAGTCTTCCTCCATGGTCATTAACTGATTTAGTCGCTCTTGTACTGCACCTCATTCTGTCATTTGTGTAAGTTTTAAACCTGTGAAGTAAAGCAATGCATATAGATTCTTAAGAAAAACATAAATTAATCAATGGCTCATACACATAGTACACCGAGATTTATACCGGAAACCCTCAACCAGGAAAAACCTTTCAACTCTTCATTATATTAATTTCACCATTCACCATACAATATATACAATGTTTTTAGGTATTTCGTAGATACCAAAACCCTAATCCCTTAATCCAGGATTAATTTAGAAAACCGCTAAAAATAGCAAAATCTGCTAAAAATAGAAAAAACCACCCAAAAGGCCTCGACCTACCGCCTGGTGCCGAACATTGCGCGTAACCAGGGGGGGCATACCTGCCCCCCCCAGGAAGCACCTGATGCACATGACACAAAAAACACTACTATAGGGATCGTTAGACGCAATTTTCAAATCTGACGCGCCCACACACACATGCAAAGAATATAACATATACCCAACATTCTCCCACTTGTTGTTTTCTTTGCATCCAAGGGCCCACGGGATTATATAGTCAATAATCCAGGGCAACAATGCCCATTGTTACTCTACACCAGGAGAACTTTTCTGTGCTCACAGACTTTGTCAATGAATCTGCAACATTCTTCAAAGTGTCAACCTTTTCTAGCAACACCTTCTTTTCTTCAACCATGTCTCTCACAAAGTGATATTGAACATCAATATGCTTTATCTTTGAATCATAAGCTGGGTTCTTTGCCAAGAATATTGCACTCTGACTGTCACAATGTAATATCACTGCTCTTTATACCAACCCAATACCTGAACATAATCTCTGTAAACATACTTCTTCCTTGCTTGCATGAGTGGATACCATGTACTCAACTTCTGTAGTTGAGAGTGCCACTACAACCTGTCTTTTTCTCATCCAACTGATTGCTCCTCCAAATAGGTTAAAAACATACCCACTTGTAGATATTTTGCGATCCAAATCTCCAGCCCAGTCTGCATCAACAAAACCATGTATGTCCACCACTCTGTCTAATCCTGGTCTTCCTTGGTAGCACAATTCATAACTGGTAGTGCCACAAAGATACCTGAAGACCCTCTTTACTGTTGTCCAATGCTCCTTCTCTAGTTTTGACATATACCTGATCAAAACTCCCACTGCATGTGGAATTTCCGGTCTAGTACAGACCATTGCATACATCAAACGGCCAACTGCACTGGCATACGAAACATGGGACATGTCCTCTTCTTCTTCTTGTGTCTTGGGACACTGATCTGCAGACAACTTTACACCTATAGGAATAGGAACCTTGATCGGTTTACTTCCATGCATATTAAACCTCTGCAATATCGTGTCAACATATTTTCTCTGATTCAACTAGAGTTTCATGTTTCCACAATCTCTTTTAATCTCCATTCTCATAATGAAGTTGGCAACACTGAGATCCTTCATGTCAAATTTGGAGGAGAGCTGCAATTTCACCTCCTTGATAACATCCATGTTATTTTCTACCAACAACATGTCATCAACATACAATACTACATAAATGAAGTGATTACCACCCTGCTTGGAATATACACAGTGATCAACCCCGCTTCTCAAAAATCCCAATCCAATGATGTATGTGTCAAAATTTTGGTACCACATCCTAGGTGATTGCTTCAGACCATATAGTGACTTATTTAGCTTACATACCAACTCTTTCTTTCCCTTCACTACAAAGCCTTCTGGCTGCTTCATGTAGATTTCTTCTTCCAGATCCCCATGTAGGAATGCTGTCTTCACATCCATCTGTTCCACTTCAAGATCAAAAGCAACAACAATAGATAAAAGAAATCTAATAGAAGTTTACTTAGCAACAAGAGAAAAAATCTCACCAAAGTCAATTCCCTCTACCTAGGAATAACCTTTTGCTACTAACCAAGCTTTGTATTTCTCCACTTTACCTTGTGCATTAAACTTCTTCTTAAACAACCATTTGCTACTAACATATTTTCTTCCAGCTAGAAACTCAACTATATCCCATGCCTCATTCTTATCCAAGGCATCCATTTCTTCAACCATGGCCTTCTTTGAGAGTTTACTATCCTCTGAATACACTGTTTCCATGACAGTTCTGGGATCATCATCAGTAATTGATAAAGAAAAATTGGAATGGAAATCAGGTGGACTATACCTTTTTGGTTGCCTTTTATCTCTCACTGATCTCCTCAATACTGGGGTATGAGGTTCTTCTTCTTCTTCTGCTTCCTCTTCTTCAGATGATTTAGATTTTGCATCATCCAACTCAAGCTCTATTTTCTCAGGTTCGTCTTGCATTGGTAGGAATTCCTGTTGGGACACATGTTTAACCTCTTTGAAAATAACATCTCAACTGTAAACAATCTTCTTGGTTTCTTGGTTCTAAAGCTTATAACAGTTCACACCATCTTTATAACCAATACAGATACACTTTTCATCCTTTTTATCCAGCTTACTCCTATTTTCCTTTGGAACATGTACATAAGCATCACAACCAAACACTCTAAGATGTTGAAGGGAGGGTTTATTTCCATACCATACCTCGTGTGGAGTTTTTTCATCCAATGCTGATGAAGGTGATCGATTAACCAAGTAACATGCTGTACCCACTGCCTCTACCCATAATTCCTGTCCTAACTCGGAACCGCTGAGCATGCTTCTTTCTTTTTCCATTAGTGTCTTGTTCATCCTTTCTGCAACTCCATTTTGCTGAGGAGTGTATGGAGTAGTCTTATGCCTTGCTATACCACACTTCTTACAAAATTCTTCGAATTCATTTCTACAGAATTCTCCACCATTATCTGTTCTCAATACCTTTATTTTTTGCTCTATCTGATTTTCACCAGAGCCTTAAACTCTTTAAATTTATCAAATACCTCAGATTTCTTTCTAAGAAAATAAATCCATGTGTTCCTTGAGAAATCATCTATGAATGAAACATAATACATAGATTTACCTATGGATGGAATATGAACAGGTCCAAACACATCACTGTGTATCCACTCTAAGATCCCCTTTGCTCTTGTAGCACCAGATGGAAATATTACTTGATTCTGTTTACCATATATGCAATTTTAAAAGAAATCAAAATCCATAGTGCAATTATACATACCTTCAACCATACCTTTACCATGTAGTGTTCGAAGGCCCTTTTCTCCAATATGCCCTAGTCTTTGATGCCACAACATGGTCTTATTTTCAGGGACAATATTGGTCTTTTCTCCTTCATCTCTCTGCCCAGGGACAATAGAACTATTACACCCATTAGTATAAGTGCTTCCCAACAAATTTTACAGAGTTCCACACTGAACTCCCCTCATCAATGCCATTGCCCCTCGTACCATCTTGCAAGTGCCCTTTCCCAATACAATATCCACTCCTACATCATCCAACTTGCTTCAAGATATTAGGCTCCTAGCTAGTTTTGGAATATGCAGAACCCCAGGGAGAGTTCTAATCCTTCCATATTTTAGAAACAACTTAACCCTTCCACGTCCCATGATTCTGGCTGTCAAGTCATCTTGTAGGTATACATCACCACCATCATATTTTTCATATTCAGAGAACCATTGCTTGTGAGGAGTCATATGGTATGATGCACCTGAGTCGATCAACCATACATCACGGTCTGCATGTGTACCTGTAGATGCTAGGTAAACATCACCTCCTTCTTAAGTGGAGGTTTTTTTCTATGTGGAAGAGGTACTATCAGATCCCTTTGGTTTATCAACCTTCGTAGACTTGTAATATTTCTTATAATGCCCTGTTTTACCACACTTCTAACATTTCCTCAAAGATTTTCCTGGAGACTTAGATCTACTTGTAGATTTAGATCTCCCCCCCGAAGACTTAACATGATTCCTGTCTTGGGTACAACCTCTTACGAATAAAGCATCTGTGCCATGACCATCCATGCTTTTCCACCTCATCTCTTCAGATAACAAGGATGAAACTACATCCTCATACTTCAATGTATATTGAGTGGTAATACCAATTGCTACAACCAGATTATCCCAAGAGTCTGGAAAAGAACATAACAAAGTAATACACTTATCTTCTTCTGCAATCATAATATTAACAGATATGAATTGACTTACCAGAGTATTAAAGGCATTTAGATGTTCTATCACATAATCTCCATCTTCCATCGTAAGATGATACATCTTCTTTCAAAGAAACAACTTGTTTACCAGGGACTTTGATTGATACAAATTCCCTAACTTATCCCATCGTTTCTTGGCTGTAGATTCTCCTGAGACATTCAACAACATAGAATCTTCTAGGCAGAGTCGAATAATACTCCTTGCTCTTCTGTCCAATTTCTCCCAATCTTCCTTCGACATACCAATAGGTGGTGTACTATTAGTTTGTGTACTAGTAGGTTGTGTACCAGTAGTCTATGTTCCAGTGGGTTGCGTACCAGTAGGCTGTGTACTAGGATCCACAACGATCCATTGTTCTTTGTCTACAAGAAGGTCCTCCATCTTCAACTTCCATAGCTCAAATTTTTTACCGTTGAACTTCTCTATTTCGATTCTAGAAGAGCTCACCATTCCTCTTTCTACACTCGAATAACCACTGCAAAATCTCCCAATAAACCCAGGTTTATCACAAACCCAAGATAAACTTGATCTATCAAGATCGAGCAAAACCCTTAGCAACAAAGGCATCCCTCTGAGGCCAAAAATGAGCTCTGATACCACATGTAAGTTTTAAACCTGTGAAGTAAAGCAATGCATATAAATTCTTAAGCAAAACAAAAATTAATCAATGGCTCATACACATAGTACACATAGATTTATACCAAAAACCCTCAATCGGGCAAAACCTTTCAACTATTCATTATATTAATTTCACCATTCACCATACAATATATACAATGTTTTTAGGTATTCCGTAGATACCAAAACGCTAATCCCTTAATCCAGGATTAATTTAGAAAACCACTAAAAATAGCAAAAACAACCCCAAAAAAAATGTCGGGGCGCTGCCTTGAATGTTGTGCGTAACCAGGGAGGGCCATACCTGACCCCCCCTGAGACCCCTCTAGGAAGCTCCCGACGCATGCAACACAAGGAGCACTACTAGAGGGATCATCAGACACAGTTGTCGATTTTGATGCACCCACACAGACACATGCAAAGAATATAACATATACCCAACAATCTGTGTGATTGCTGCTACGCACAAGCTTGGTACTAAAAATTCTAATGGCACCACTGCTTCTTGGCCATAGACCGGTTTAAATGGCGTGTACTCTGTCAGATTTTTTCATGTAGTCTCGTAGGGCCATAATACTACGGGTACTTTGAGGTCCCTATCGTCCTTGTTGACGTTACAGATCTTTGTCAACGCATTCTCTAGGATTTTGTTAAATGCTTCCACTGTGCCATTTTCCTGTGGGTGATATCATGTGCTCTTCTGATGATGGACTTCAAACTCTTCAGTCATATCACTGATGGTGCTGTTTATCAAGTGCGTTCCTTGGTGGTTCATCAAAACTCTTGGGCACCCAAATTGAGTGATTACTTGTTCAAATAGGAAGTGTGTTGCTGTTTCTATGCTGCAATCCTTCACTTGTGCGGTTTCCATCCATCTTGTTAGGTACTCCATCGTGGTGATAATGTACCTAGCTCCTGTTCTTTTTGTTGGTGTTTTGATTGGTCCCACAAAGTCTGTAACGTACCCACTATCATAAATACAAATTTTTGGGTTAATGTCTCCCAAATGAGAAATCTCCAGAGACTTGCACTAGCGAAATGCCAATCCCCGGTTCAATATCGGGGTTCGGGGTTTCAGAATTTCCACTGTCGAGAGTCCCTGTCCTCTCGAATCCCCGATCACTGATGGGACAAATTTCCGATGCACCCCTTTCTCACCAGCCTCTTCTAGCGTACTACTGGTCCACGTGACCTGCGCTCATATGACCACCGTCATATGCTTTTGTCGGGGTTTCTTCTATCGGGGTTTTGACACCCACGATGTTTTGGCAACTTAAATCACTGATATCCGATCCCCGAATCGCTCCTTTGTTGCCTCAACCCCACTTGGGTAAGCCTTTGGCCCACACGACTGGCTCCTATATGACCACAACAACAACTTCTCATCGGGGTTTCAGGGTTTGCGGTATCGAGGTGCACATGTACCCGGAATTCCCAATTCCTCAGTCCTTGATGTGCTTCAGCCCTCTAAGCTAAGCCCTGGCCAATGTGACCACTGATTCCGGGACTATAGTCCTACCTCTCGTCGGGGATACGGGGTTTCCAATGTCGTAAAACACTTACCCCTAGGTTTCCCGATCTCTCGAAAACCGAATCACCTTCAAGACGACAGCTGGCTCCCACTACGGCTCTTCCCTCAGCTTTCGCTATTCAAACAGCTGTCCCCCCCTGATCGGGGTTTCACGGATCGCAATTTCAAAGTGCATAATTCACTTGTCACCGGGATCCCCGATATACCGATTCCCAATGCACGTGAGAACTTATTCCTCCACGTCACCACTTTCCCGTCGCTATATCAGATATCGCGAAATCGGGATTTCTGATGCAACAATTCCTTTGTCTTTGGAAACGCTGAAATGTCGAACCCCGACTCCTAGGGATCCTCTGACACATCTCCCTACAGATGGACGGTTTAAAACTCCCGTTGGGATATCACGGATCGCGATTGCAACATGCGAGAGTTCTATGTCTTCGAAAACCCTGATTCTCCGGTTCACGACTCCCTCGGATCTTCCGACACGTGTCCTTACCGAGATCAACGGCCAGGATCCCTTCTCGGGATTTCGTGACCTACAAGGTCTCGATTCTCTTGACCTTCAAACCCCGATGAATTTGATATCCCGATGACTCTTCCGGGACTCCTCATCTGCATACTAGGACTTAAACCCTGCGCAACTTTCCCGAAATATAACGACTGACGGGATTTCACAATCTTCCTCTGCGAATCCTGACCGTCGATTTCTCCTCCTATCCACGAGGACTTACCCTCCACGTAACTTCCGCAGATCCGACGACTGTCGGGATCTCTGCTAAGATCTAACGGTCCAGATCTATTTTCTTTTGTGCACACTCCGAAGGCTAGACTCCGAGTATCTTAACTCGATCCAACGGCTCGGATTGTCCCATCATGTGCACCTTCCACCACTTCGTGGATGTGGGAAGGTCATTGGTTCAAATGTTCTTTTGGGTCTTGGGATCTACGATCCTATTTTCGCGTTGCTCACGATGATCTAATGGTCGTGAATGACTATGGGTCCTCCGATGAGATCTCATCCGTCGACTCGTTACATCTCACAATACTACTATCTCGAAACCTTAAGAGGGTCATTCCTCCTCATACAGGGTTAATGAGACCTGCGCGATCAAGTCCCTGTTCTGGGTTCTTGGTGAACTTTTCTAAGGAGGGAATCTCCGTGAGGGGATCCCTATCGGGGCATTTCTGGAAGCAGATAAGGGGAAAACAGCTTCCCGAGAACGATTGGGAATGATTAGAATCTGTCTATCAACGTAAGTCATGCATGGCTTCCTCTATTACAAGCATATGCCCATTAACTATTAACAAAACACCACATAGACATTCTTACACTAAAATCGTTCACAATTTCACAGTGCTGTGAGTATATGTATATCAGTATATGAAATTTCAAGATGTAATACATAAAATACTTATCAGAAATAACACCAGAAGTGGGTGCACTGCTGGGAGGAGTGCTCGTTTCCACCCAACCGTAGGCTCAGCGACTCCCAAAGGATTTACCACTAGCCACCCCCGAGCTGAGACCACGATGCTCTGAGACTGTGTCTCTCTGTCTACCAGTGACCAGGAGCGAAGGTTGCAATCCTTCCTCTCTGCTATCACTCACTTTGCGTAAAAATTGCCAGAGTTCCCCTCGCGTCTACCCCCTCAATCTCTTATGCCATATGCATTATCCTCTCATGAGGTTGCGTGTGGCATGATTACCCTCGTGTTGGTCAGTCATGATGGCTCTACGGATCGACGGTTCACCTCCCCATCCCTCATCAAGCCATCAACCTACCAGCCTGGAAGGCATTAAATTTCAGGGCCAGCGAGTCGCTTTTGGTTCTCCGGGCCAGTGGAGTCCAAATACGGTATTCATTCAGAGTGGAAGTTAACACCACCTTTTCAGGAGCCTTCCACCGCCATCATGGTTTCTTTTCTGCACATCCCCTCTCAGCAGTCCTGCAATAAATTCAAAATATTATTCACATTCATTGACCTCTTCCTATAGGTCCATTTATATCACATATTCATACTTAGGAGTTTGCCATAGTCCTTGGCCAGTCCAGTTATATTTACAATCTGGGGGAAACAGGGTGTTACAATTCCCTCCCCCTTAAAAAGGATCATCATCCTCGATGTTCTTAGATACTAACATGAATTACGTGCACATAAATAAATAGAATTGGATATGCCTGTCTCATGGCATCCTCCATTTCCCATGTAGCCTCATCTGGGCCAAAATGTTTCCACTGCACCTTGACCTGTGCAATGGTTCTGTTCTAGAGTCGGGTTTCCCTTCTGTCCAATATGCATTGGGGTTCTGGCAGGAATTCTCCCTCCGATTCCACCTGGATCACAGACCAGTGAATTATATGATTAGCATCATGTACATATTTCTTCAATAATGAAACATGGAAAACATTATGTGCTTTTACTGTGGGAGGAAGTGCTAGTCGATAGGCTACAGGTCCTACTCTGGCTAGAACCTCAAAGGGTCCACAATACCGAGGTGCCAATTTGGCACAAGCTCCCATTTTCAGGGAGCTCCTTCTGGGCTTAATTCTGAGATATACATGGTCTCCTGTTTTGAACTCTCTTGGAGTTCTCTTTTGATCAGCGTAGCTTTTCTGTTGGCTCTGAGCGGCCTTCAGATTTTGTTTTATCTGAGTCACTTGCTATTCCATTTCTTTCAACATATCGGGTCCAATAGAAATCCTATTTACGGGATTACTCCAACTGACTGGAGTATTACACTGTCTACCATAGAGTACCTCGAAGGGACTCATCTTTAAGGATGCTTGGTAGCTGTTGTTGTAGGCAAATTCTACCAATGGTAGGTAGTCTTCCCATTTCCTAGGTTGATGCATCACATGCATCCTTAACATATCTTCTAATATCTGATTTACTCTTTCTGTATGTCCATCGGTTTGAGGGTGGTAGGCGGTACTAAACAACAATTTGGTCTCTAAACCCACCATCAATGATTTCCAGAATTGGGAAGTGAATTTTGTGTCTTTGTCAGATATTATATCTCTCGGCATGCCGTGCAGTCGGAACACCTCTTTCATGAATACCTGTGCGATATCTATCGCCTTGCAGGTCGATTTGACGGGGATGAAATGAGCAGACTTGCTCAATTTATCCACCACTACCATAATGGCGTCATTCTGTTTGGTTGAAGTTGGTAATCCAGTGATAAAATCCATGGAGATGGTTTCCCATTTCCATTCTGGGATGGGTAAAGGGTGTAATAGTCCTACTGGGTGTCGATGTTCTGGTCCGTGGTCATGTGTTGTATCGTATGCGACCAGAGATATAGTGGTTACCACCGTAACCATATTATAACTGTTTGTTATATGTGTGCGGTTTGACATACCATGTGACCACTATACATGTGCGCACAGGTTTGACATACGGTTATGACGGTTGTTTAAACATTAAGCCCTGTTGTGTTGGTGCGCGGTCATATGACTTCCATGTGCCCACGTGCCTTGGTAGTTAGGGCCAACGCATAACAGTTTGATAGTTTGGACCGGTTGTGCAGTTGTGCCCGGTGCCAAGTTTTTACGCTTTAAATAGCGTGTGGGTTAGGTTGTGCCAGAGGAGGTACATTTTGTGGATGCATAGATAGCAAGCTTGAAGGGGAGACTTCAAGGAAGCCTATCTGCTTCATTTTTTGGCCAAACGAGGAGCCCAAAAAGCCCAGCTAGGGGTTTTTGGACATTCTGAAGCCATTGGATCAGTCTATTTGGAATTTTGAACATTGTAAAGCACATTTTTGATCACTTTGAGCAAATAATAGAAATGATCCATTGGAAGCTGGACCAGGAGATGTAGCCCAAGAGAGGGGTGAACTCCTTTATCATTTGTTGTGTTATGTGTTTTTTGTTCATTGATTATGTTGTTGTTTATATGCATCTTGAATGAGTAAATCCTATTAAA
>ML810923.1:86029-109451 GCA_009831015.1 Picea engelmannii
GATTCGATATGGTCCTTTCAAGATTATCGACAAGATTGGTAACAATGCCTTTCGTTTAGATTTGCCTCCTTATATGAAAATGTATGCAGTTGTTAATGTTGAGAATTTGAAATTGTATGAGCCTCCATTGATTGATGATCATGGAAATCATTTTCAGATTCCTTCTATAGATGATTTTTCCCCAGAATATCTTAGAGAACTACATGAAGACACCATTCTTGACAGGAGAATGCGAACTTCAAAATGAGGAAATGTGGAGTATCTTTGAGTTGGTCTTAAAGGTACAAATCCAGGCAAAGCCAAGTGGATTGAGGTTGTAAGGGTGAGGGAACTATACCCTCATCTTCACATAGACTGAAAATAGTCTTTTGGAGGTCCAAAAGCTTTCCAATGGGGAGGTGTGATCAGGGGATCAAATTTTGCTCAAATATTCAAAGTGCTCGGAATCGCTTCAAATCAAATGAGAACGTAGGCCTCGTCATTGCGAACCCAATGCAACTCATTTGGGTTCAAACGGACGTCGGGAGCGAGAGATATCGCGTTCTGTTCAAAATGGAAAATAGGCAAGAAAAAAAGGGTTGCTGACTGTACAGTCTGTACAGTCCGTACGGACGATGACGTGGTAGACTGTACGGATGACATGGTAGGATGTACGCTAACATGGCAGACAGTTATTGTGAAGTTGGCATATGATGTGTTTTGTTGGCAGTGAATGAGAAGGCGACACGTGGCCCAATCAAAGGCCACCATGTGTCACTTGTTTGTTGGTTAAAACCTTTGCACTCAGCAGGAGTCGACCCCATGACCTCCGGGGCAGGGTAAAGCTTTGGGAAAGGCCGCCCAACCGACATGCCCATGTATGTTCCTTGTTATGTATATGCAAATCATTGTATTTAACATTGTTGTAATATATGTTTGGGCGTGGATCGGGCCGTGGCTAAGCCCTGGCCCGTGGTCATGTGTTGTATCGTATGCGACCAGAGCTACGGTGGTTACCACCGTAACCATATTATAACCATTTGTTATATGTGTGTGGTTTGACATACCATGTGACCACTATACATGTGCACGCGGGTTTGACATACGGTTCCGACAGTTGTTTAAACATTAAGCCTTGTTGTGTTGGTGCGCGGTCATATTACTGCCATGTGCCCACGTGCCTTAGTAGTTAGGGCCAGCGCGTAATGGTTTGACAGTTTGGACTGATTGTGCGATTGCACTCAGTGCTAAGTTTTTATGCTTTAAATTGCATGTGGGCTAGGTTGAGCCAGAGGAGGTGCATTTTGTAGATGCAGAGACAACAAGCTTGAAGGGGAGACTTCAAGGAGGCCTATCTGCTTCATTTTTTGGCCAAACGAGGTGCCGAAAAATCCCAGCTAGGGGTTTTTGGACATTCTGAAGCCATTGGAGCAGTCTGTTTGGCATTTTGAACATTTTAAAGCACATTTTTGAGCACTTTGAGAAAATAATACAAATGATCCATTGGAAGCTGGACCAGGAGATGTAGCCCAAGAGAGGGGTGAACTCCTTTATCATTTGTTGTGTTATGTGTTTTATGTTCATTTATTATGTTGTTGTTTATATGCATATTGAATGAATAAATCCGATTAAAGATGTGTTGCAAAGTTGATCCATTTTCTTTTAACATATAAATTTAACTTGCAAATATTTTCAAGAATACAAGTCTTCTTCATTTTTAGATCAAATATAGATCTTGATTCTATAATAGATAAGTTGAATTCGATGGAAGGAGACCCATTGAAAGGAGAGAATTAAGGAATCTCTCATAATCTAGTGTGGCATATAAATCAATAACTTGATTATTAGGAGGAACTTGGATGAATAGGATGTTCACGAACCAATGAACATGTGCATCTCTCACATGCACCAGATGCAAGTAGTGCATGGAAGAGACCCTCTAACTTGCATCCAATGATGAAAAATTCTAACAAAGGCAAGGAAACCACCAATAGGGATAATGGAATCCAAGACACTACACAAATACCATTGTGTGAATAGATTTGTTTCCATCAAATATGAGAGAAACCCCACAATCAATGACCAATGACGAGATGTAATTTGTTGGGTTCAAGGTCACCTACCAATGATGAAAGTAGGCCCAGGGTGCATGGTAGGAAAAAAAATTCATGTGATTCCAAGATTCACTTGTAAGGGGATGGTCGACATGAAAAGTCAAGAGTTCTGAGGAATGGCTGACACAGGCATATACTTCATTTACACAAGATCACGAGACAGATGGATAACTCAGGTAGCATACACTTAACACTGATCATTGACAAAATTTTGTGATGAAGGAGGCATAAAAAAACTCTCCATAGGGACTGGAAGAATAAATAGTCAGAGGAGTGGACTCTAAATAACACATTCAACTTCCTAAGGTCACGCTAAACCCAAACCTTGGATAAAATCGACTTGATATTTTGTTCTTTGTTCAAAGGTGACACACCAACTTCTAATAGGAGATAATATTCTTTTTTCGCCCATATTTTTTTGGTTTTTTTGTAGTAAAAGAAATGATATGATACAAGAGAGGAAACAAGTGTCACAAGTAAGAAACTAGTTCCAAGAAATGGAACATACCTATGCTCAATGCAAGGGAAAGCATGTGGGGGATGGACACTCGAGGATATGTTTCCTCTATGATTAAAGGATGTCAAGATGAAAAGGATGTATGAAAGGAACTTCTTGGATAATGCTGAGAATTGCTAGGGAAACTGGCTTATAACAATAAATCAGGATCCGACATTAGGATCAACAATGCAAGTAGGATAATGGGATGTAATTACAACTTAACTCAACAAGTGTCCTTTTTTGTAGATGTTAGTCCCCTAGGATTGAAAAAGTATAAAATAATACCCAGGAGAACTCTTCTAGCCAATGGTGACTATAGTGTTCATTTTTCATAAGTAGTCTACTTGGTCTAGAAAAGGGTTAAACTTATACCAAAAGAGACGTCCTTTCAAATCCATTTAACGGGTGTGAAAGGGATAAGTTCACTCGACAATATTTTAATTTTTTGGGAGTCAGAAAAGAGCTTAACCAAGACTCAACGAGAGTCCCATAGATAGTGGTCAGAATGATATTGAGTAAGAAAATGAGGTTCCAATGCAACGTCATATTGGGACTATAAATAACTCCCTGACCCATTGAGTAACTTCTACATGGGCGCTAAATGAAAAAAGTGTTTTAACTAGGGTACCCATGTTTGGTAAGTCTCTACCACTTAATAACGACACTTATAGTAGCAACAAGAAGGTTTTGTCTAAGAAATGGGTTTCTACCTAGGGCATGTGAATCATGGTCATAGGACAATGCAAGAATTCATATCAAGGTGAGAAACTTTCCTATATTCCAGTGATGGAATATACCTACCGGAGGCACAAACGAACAACAGGACCCTGGAAATCCATAAAAGCCCTAGACAAAACCACTTTAAACCAAATCTTTCACTGTACTATTAGTCCACATGGTCAAATATAAGAAACATAGGGTAAAACTATATAAAGTGGATACAAATTATCTACTAATAGTAAAAACAAGAATTTTTTACCATATCATATGAGTTTTTCATCCACATAGTGCTTTTGAGGCTATTTTACCCACGATCTTCCAGTGGAAATTTTGGGAGATAAGATCAACAGAATAAAAAATCATCTGGACAAAGTAAGTGTATATCCTATTTCCTTCCATTTTGTTAGTAACATTTCTCACCTGAAGCACAAGAGTGATCAGGTCTGCAAGTGGCGCGATAAGCGTCGAACATATCACACAGAAGAAGTCCTTTCAGACTTAAAATCAAGCGAGCGGGCAAAATTATAGTGTCAACGCTTTGGATCCATACATGTGAGAAGATCAACGGTTGACGGGAAATCGCTAATAGAGAAGTTGCGTTGAAGTTAACACAATATATCATGCCCATATTGTATGCAGGAAAGAATAACAGCCGCCCAGCCAAACGACACGTGGCGCGAGATCCAGTCGCGTCAACTTTTCGGCAGTCGCGATTTCGAGGGGTGAGAGTTTCATGTTGTTCTACATCTCGAAACCCCAAACCCTGAAAGTGCCAAAGGCGCACAAAGCTGGGCCCGCAGTATCGTGAGGCAGCCTCAGTCGTTCATCCACAAGAGACACCTGGCGCGCATGATTAGGCTCCTCACCTTTTCGCCCAATCTCAACTTCGAAACACAAGAAGCAGCTCCATCTTTCCCCGATGCATGAAATGACGAGAGTGTCCAGGACCTGGGGCACACAGCATTGTTGGGAGAGTTCAGAACCGACAGATCCAGAGGGACGCGTGGCGCCAGATTAAGACGTCTCGGCATTTCGCTCATCGCGATTTCAAGAAGAAAGGATTAACTCCTTCCGTTCGCAAACGCCGAAAGCACTCTGGGAATAAACACGGGGTCACAACCCGTGGTCACTTGGGAAGGAAAGGAACTGTGATGAAAGGGGCCAAAGGCACTAAATCCATTTGTCGAAAGGATCATCTCGATCTCTAGGTACCATCCGATACGATCCTACTCCTGGCCTTCGCTTGGAGTAAATAAAGGCGAGAAGGGGTGGGTAAAACCTCTCCTCATGAATTAAGTGTAAGGCATGGAAGGTCTAGCAAGCGGTCCGCTTGAGAGGGTCCTGTGTACGCAGTTATTCAAAGAAGCCATGCTGAGTCCTCAACTAGCCAGAGGATATCTGCACATGCTAAATCAACATTCACTGGCTCAGCTACTCCCCTTGCAGGAGCCATGCACAGTTAAGGTGGTGACAGACAGGGATTATCCATACAAATTCGGCTGAAGGGACACCATGCTTTGGATGGCTGAACATGCCTGTGTTAGGTGAATTTTCCTGAGTATATAGACTCAGTATTTGTATTTTGTGAGGTATCGATGGTTGAGCAAGGCTCCCGATTGTAAAGTTTTGATGAAGCGCTAGTCACTCTGGTTAATGTATAAGGCATTTGAGACTTCTTACTTTATGGATGTCAGCCTCTTTTCCATCTCTTGTATACTGTGTTAGAACAACTCAGAATTGGAGGATCTAGTCAAGTTGTAGATGTTATAGGATGATGTAGGTTGGATCACGGTAACAGTTACATTGTTTCTAATCGGTTCCTGTTATTTTCATAGCGTTGAACGACTTAGAATTGGAGGATCCAGTTGAGTCACTCTTTAGCTCCTTGAAGCTCTGAACCAAGAGGATCTTGGATTCTAAGTTTTCCATCCTCAAGCTTCCGAAGGCTTGTTGCCCAAGGCAGTCTTTCTCACCCTTCTCACAAGTCTTCCCTCTGTCACCCTTTAATCCATTTATTGACAAAAGTTGGATCAAGACCTCCCTTGCTACATACATACCAGGCTCGATCTCATGAGTTAAAGTTTTATCTTCTTGAGTCTTTACCCATTTGATCACCCAATTTATTAAACCGTGACACAAAAACTGATGGGCATCGAGCTCTGCTCTTGCAAGCAATCCAGGAGTGACTTCTGACGCTAACATTTCTGGCACCGTTGTCGGGGACGAAGTTGAAAATTTTCCCCGGGATTGAACGACATTGAGCCTCTGATTCTGAAGGTGCATCGGGTATCAAAGACTTTGAAGATTGATATTGTGCACCTGGTGAATCCATTGTGACAACTCCCCTATGGAGAACTTGCCGTGTTAATTGTGGCTTTCATAGGTAGACACACACGGTCTCACCCACAACTGCCTCTAGCTACACCTGAAACTGATCCGGAGGTGGTTATCAGAAAAGGAAAGAACTCTGAAGAAGAAGCTTCCACCATCGAAACAGGTAATATGCCATCTCCTTCTGTAAGAACTTTGTTCTCTCCTCCTCAGTTTCTTAATAGACCTCCTTCAGAGGTTTCCCGTTTCCTGAATTTTGGGAGTGTTCCTGCTGAGTTTTCCCCTCCTGATCTGGGATTGGAGGGAGAAATCCTTGTCACTCTCCTCTCCTCTGAAGCTGTACCTTGGCGTAGACCCTGGACCATAGAAGATTTCGGCACTTCTACACAAAGAGGAGCACCTGCTGACTTGAGCTCGTTAGCCTTCTCCTTAAATCCCCTCTTGTTTCCCACTCCACTCCGAGACTCATTCCTGGTAGCCCCCTTGCGAACTCCTTCTCCTCCAAGTTATCCTCCACCTAATATTCCTATGGCTGGTGATAATCCCCCTCCAAATAGAATGGACGCCATAGTCACTTCCAGATACACCCCCTTAATCCTACCCCATCCTATGAATCCTCTCCCTGCTGGAGATTACCTAAAATACATGCCCAAGTTCACTGGAGAAGGGGATGTAACTGCTGAAGAGCATCTGGCTGCTTTCTACAGTTATGCAGACAACCTGAAAATCGAAAATGAAGATGTCTGGATGAGAGTCTTCATCCAGAGCTTGGATGGTGATGTGAGAAAGTGGTTAAGAGGATTGGCCCCTGGATCTATTTCTGGGATTGAAGCCCTGGATAGTGCTTTCTTGAGGCACTGGGGAGACAGGAAGGATTTCATGTATTACATGACTGAATTTGGGTCTTTGAAGAAAATGGAAGGAGATTATGTCTCTGACTTCTCCAAAAGATTTAATAAGATGTATAATAAAATTCCTGTTGAAATAAAACCCTCAGAAGCCTTGGCCAAAATTTCCTATGCTAGTGCCTTTGGCCCCGATTTCTGTCTTTTGTTGAGAGAAAGAAGAGCCACCTCCTTAGCTCAAATGAAAGATGCAGCCATAGAGATGGAATCCAATGTGTTAGTAGCTGACAGACTAAGGAACAAGGTTGACGTAGACAGAATAAAGGGAAGGTCAGAAACCTCAACTTCTGGATCATCGGTGCCCCACCCTCAAGTGGATGAATTGACCAAGATGGTGAAGTCTCTGTCTGCAAAGATGGAGAGAATGAAAGTCGAGGGGAGGCAAGCATACAAGGGCCCTCAGAACACCGAAAACAAAGGAGGTTTCAGGAGGCCAAACAATTTTACTCCCCCGAATTTGCAAAGAGAGAGGGGAAGAGACAGAGAAGACCAGAAAATTCAGGCCCCTTTTCAAAAAAAAATTGTGGCCGAGGGGGAAGAAGGGGAAACAGATGAGCTTGATCCTGAAATCCATTGCTTCGAAGACACTCCTCCTTTTCCTCACCTCACTCAATCATCATACGAGGAGTCTCTCATGGACAGTCAGCTAAATGAACTGAGCAAGGGAGACAAGACTAGTGGCAGCCAAGGCATGTATGATCTGTGTTCCAAGAAAAGGACAGTAGCGCCTGATGTTCCTGAGCAGTCCCTTAGAACAGAGAAACTTGCGAATGAAGTAGCAGACAGTCATAGAGGTAAGAAGCACCAACCCCTCTCTCCCATAGTCCAGAATCATGTTCCTGAAATAAGAGAAATCCCAAAGTTTACGTCTTCTTTTAATTTCGAGCATGAAATTCAGAAAATCAGAATCCCTATGCCCCTAATCGAATTGATTAAACATGAAGGGTTCAAGAAACGCTTCTCTGAGATTTTACAGTCTAAGGTCTCAAGCCTTCCCACAGAATCCATCAATTTGCAAGATGAAAAGCCTGCAGTTATTCTAGGTCCTATGGTAGAAGATAGGAATGACTCATCCCCTCCCTTCTACACTTCCTTGAACATACATGACAAGGTACTGCACAATTGTTTGATGGATTCAGGGGCTTCTCACAACCTCATGCCCAAAATTGTCATGGAAGAGTTAGGGCTAGAAGTCACCCAATCCTATCATGACCTCTATTCCTTTGACTCCAGAAAGGTTCAGTGTCTAGGAGTTATCAAAGACTTGGTCGTGACCTTGTTTCAGCTGCCCATGAAAAGTGTGGTCATGGATATTGTAGTGGTCGATGTCTCCCCCAAGTTTGATATGTTGTTATCAAGGTCTTGGATAAAAATACTAGAGGGAACTTTGTAGATGGACCTCACATATGCTACTATCCCAGTGTTTGGAGGAGAACATAAGAGGTTGTACAGGGAAGCTGAACTGGCCTATATAATCAGTGATGAAGCCAACCCTACCAACCATCCCATTTTTTCCTTAGACACTGATTTAGGTTCTAGTTTACTACAACTCACCCATGCTCCCGAGCCCCCTCTTAAGATCAGAAAGCAACCCACCATTTCCCCTAAATTTCCTCCCTCCATCACCCCCGTCTGGAAAATGTTCTTTGATGGAGCCTCTTCCAGGGAAGGTGCTGGAGCTAGGGTGGTTTTTGTGTCACCTGCTCGAGAAGCCATATCTCTATCATAGAAGCTAGAATTTGAAGCTACCAACAATGTGGCAGAGTATGAAGCTCTCGTCCTGGGGTTAAGAGCCGCAAGGGAAATGGGAATTCAGGAGGTAGCAGTGTTCGATGATGCAGAGTTGGTGGTCCAACAGATCAAAAATGCTTATCAGGATAAGCACCCTCAACTCAGAAGTTATAGAAACAAGGTATGGGACCTAATTCACAGTTTCTTCTTAGCATTTAACATTTCTTTCATCCCAAGAGAGGAGAACACAATGGCAGATTCCTTGGCTACATCAGCAAGTAATTTCAAAATACCCTTGCCGCCCAAATTCAGATATGATGTGGAAGTAAAATACAGGCCCTCCATTCCTGACAACGTCAAACATTGGAAGGTTTTCGAGGATGATCTCGAGGTCAAGAAATTCTTGGAAACGGTCGAAGAGTTTTCAGAGATGCATATTGACCAAGACACTATCTCTAAAAAAGAGCTTGATGGGGGTAATTTTTTAAATAAGATTGCAGAGCATAACATTGTGCAGCTACACAACAACCATATTCCAAGAGGATTGGTTCCTTTGGAAAGGATTTTTGATAGAAACGATGTGACATTAAAGGGGTAGACCACAGAGGATGACACTGGTACTATTCAGTGCAACATTGGGACCGAGAACGAGCCCAAGTTTGTCAAATTGTCAAGAAGTCTGACAAAGGAGCAGAGGTTCGAATACACTGGACTTTTGAGGGAATTTGCTGATGTGTTTGCCTGGACCTATGAGGACCTCAAAACATATGACACTTCTGTCATCGAGCATAAAATCCCATTAAAAGAGGAGGAAAATCCATTTAGGCAGAAGCTAAGACAGATCAACCCTATGCTGCTGCCTATCATGGAGAGGGAAGTGAAGAAGTTGCTTCAAGCTCAGATCATTGTACTACTGAGGTATTCAAAGTGGGTGGCCAACTTGGTGCCAGTAAGGAAAAAGAGTGGAGAGATCTGGCTCTGTGTAGACTTCAGAAACCTGAGCAGGATCTCACGAAAGGATAACTACCCCTTACCAAAGATGGAACATATACTGCAGAGGGTAACATGAGCTTCCAGGATGTCCATGATTGATGGTTTCTCTGGCTACAATCAGGTCTCTGTCCTACCCGAGGACAGGGAAAATATGGCATTTACCACTCCATGGGGCACATTCATGTATGCCAAGATGTCGTTTGGATTAATGAATGCAGGGGCCATGTTTCAACGTGCCATGGACATAGATTTCGTCGATGAAAAGGATAAATTTGTGGTCGTCTATCTGGATGACATCACAATGTTTTCAAAGTCGGATAAAGAACATTGTCGTCATCTCAGGAAAGTTTTCCTGAAATGCAGGAGTTTTGGCATTTCATTAAACCCCAAGAAATCTATGTTCGCCATGAAGGAGGGAAAATTACTAGGCCACATAGTATCAGTGGAAGGAGTTAGGATTGACCCTAGCAGAGTTGAGGCAATACAATCCTTATTAGTCCCGAGGTCCAAGAAGGAGGTCCAATCCTTCCTTGGCAAGATTAATTTCCTAAGGAGGTTTGTGCCTAACTTTGCCGAGGAGGTAAAGCTTATAACAACCATGCTAAGGAAAGGAAATGAAGTGAGGTGGACTTCTGAATCATGACATTCCTTTGAGAAAATAAAGAAGGCCCTGACTGAATCCCCCGTGCTTATTAGTCCCAATTACTCAAAGGATTTCCTTATTTTCTCATTTGCCTCACCTGACACGGTGGTTGCTGTTTTATTACAGACAAATAAGGTCGGACTTGAGCAGCCTATCACCTATTTCAGCCAAGCATTGAGGGATGTCGAAGTTGGGTATAACACTATGGAGAAGTAGGCCTATGCCCTGGTAAAGGCTCTCAAGGCATTCAAAATCTATGTCCTGTAGTAAAAAATCATCGCTTACGTATCCTTGGCTGTTGTTAAAGACATTCTTATCCAGCATGACATAGACGGGAGAAGGAGTAAGTGGATAGCCAAGATTCTAGAGTTTGACCTGGAAATAAAGCCTACCAAATTGATCAAAAGTCAGGGCCTAGCCAAGCTGTTGGTTGAAGCCAATTTCCAAGCTTTGGGGATAAGCTTCATCAATGAATGCTCAGGAATCCAACAGGGTCGACTCTCTGAAAGAGACACTCAAAGGGAGCCCCCATTGGCCCGGTGTCCTTGGTATAAGGATGTCATATACTTCTTGCAGGAGTGGCGGCCTCCAGATGGCTTGCCGAGAAACAAAGCAAGAGATCTGAAGCTCAAGGCAGTTAGATATTGCCTCATTGATCAAATCTTATACTGGAAAGACCCCCTGGGGGTACTGTTAAAATGCATGGATCCACAAGAGGCCGACAGGATCATGTTTGAATTTCACAACAACCTATGTGGAGGGCACCACTTCTGGAAGGCCACAGCCCACAAAATCCTCAGGGATGGATATTACTGGCCCACCTTGTTCGCTGACGTCCATAGAAGAGTTAGAGCCTGTATTACATGCCAGAGATTTTCAGGAAAGCAACAGCTCAAGTCTCTACCTTTACAGCCTGTGGTTTTTTTGAGACCCTTCCAACAATGGGGCCTAGATTTTATTGGAGAAATCCACCCTGCTTCCAGTGGGCAACACAGATGGATCCTGACTGCCACAAACTTCTTTACCAAATGGATTGAAGCTATCCCCACTTGGAGTTCTTCCCACAAGGTAATTATTGGATTCCTGGAAGACCTCATCACAAGATTCAATTGCCCAAGAAAGATCGTTACAGATAATGCAACCTCATTCAAGGTTGAACCGCTGGTTAGGTTCTGTGAGCAATTCAAAATCAAGTTGATTCACTCCACTCCGTACTATCCCCAGGGAAATGGTTTAGCAGAATCCTCCAATAAAAGTCTCATAAGGATCATCAAAAGATTATTGGAGGACAACAAAAGGGATTGGAATTCAAAGCTGAAATTCGCTCTATGGGCTGATCAGGTGACTACAAAGAGATCTATAGGCATCTCCCCTTTCCAGTTAGTATACGGAGAAGAAGTTGTATTCCCTTCTCAGCTGGCCATTCCCGTAGAGAAATTCTTCCAGGATTATCAAGAAGAGCCTAATGACATGGTCAGAAGGATTCACCAACTGGTAGAAGTTCAGCATGTCAGAGAGAAGGTGATGATCAGAGTTTAGGACCACCAACAAAGGATCAAGCAGGTTTTTGATAAGAAAGCCAAGAGGGAGGAGTTCCAGGTAGGAGACCTGGTACTGAAAGGGGATGCTCCTAAACAAGACAAGGGCAAGCACGACAAATTTGAAGCCTTGTGGATAGGGCCCTTCAAAATCTCAGAGGTTTTCTCGAATAACATGTTAGCGCTCTATAATTTGCCTAAGGCTGCTGAGGCAATCACAGAGGTAACCTCGAACCGCTTCTAGTCTTGGATCTAGCCCTCCAAGACTCAAAGAGGGATCTCTCTTTTAGATTTAGCTTTGTTTTTAAGGGATGGGTTTTAGGCTAGCTGTAAAGTATAGGGTTTTGTTTTTGGTTTTTAAATGGTCAGTTTGGGATAGCGAGGAGGGCCATTAGGGAAATGGGGTCTGCGTTTTAAACAAGGTGATTTAATTCTCAGATTTGGACAAAATCCTTTCACAGGGCAAGGTAGCAACAATATTGGATCGAATCAAGTTATGATGGCGTCAGTTTAAGGAAGAAAAGGGGGAGGAAAAAGCAAAGCAAAGAAGCAACTAAGAATTCCTAAGCTGGGCTCTTTAGATGAATAACATAGAGATTATCACAAGCTGAGAGGCAAAGTATCTGCTGATAAATTCTGCCTCTATAACATTCCTTCTGATAATAAGAACATAAAACAAAATGAAAGACAACATGAAAACATTTTTTTTTTTTTTTGTGTCTGGAGGAATCAACAACTAGTTGGGCACGTGCTCGCGTTACACGTGGTTGTGTGATCCAACTGCTACCACTATAACCTCCAGGTGTGCCCACGATGCCCCTTACGCGGCACACAAGGTAAGTCGGGGGGAATTGAACTCGAAACCTCATGGAACTTCATTTTCACGACACTTGCCAATTGAGCTGCCCCCCCGGGGGCAACAGGAAAACATTTTAACAGAGAGAAAACTCCACCAATATCACCACACAAGAATCCTATAAAAGAAGTAGGCACATCACTGATATATCATTAAAAATTACAGAGAAATTCTTTGGCTAAAACACAGCCCTCATCCAGCAAAGAAAATGAAAATTACAGGTCTGGACCTCTCACACAGGTCGAGCCAGCAAGAAAAAATTCTTCACTGCCAGGAACCTCTCGTCCTCAGTCCTAGTCGAACCCTCTATTAGTCTTTTACATCACTATAAATAATAAACAAACCCCCCAGCCTATCAGTCCTCCAAGACTTGCGCTTTAACTCTGCACTCTAAGAATAGTAAACAGTTACAACCAAATATTGACACCTGTAGAGTTTGTCTACAACAAACCCAACAGTAAACTAAATGAAAACTAAATTTGGTGACTATTTTCTTTGACATCTGGCACATTGGAGGAGGTTTAATGATTTTCTAGCGAACGAAGGTTAACAACATCACAATAAACAACACTCGAATGACTGAGTTGGTTTGAGGTATGCCAGTTGGAGAATGGGTGATCTAATCTCTGCCATGTATTCCCTGATCTTTCTCAACCATTTCCTCGAAGATAGGGATACTCTACTGCCCTGTTTAACTGTTCTTCCATCTGTGCTCTAACTGCCATCTACCTTTGAAATGATGCGTTCTGCCACCTGTGTTTAAACATGCTCTTCCACCTCCCTGTAATTGTTGCTCATTCATGAAGGGTCATTTTGCCACTTGTCATTCGTGAAGTAAAACTGCCACGGGTTCCCTGTTTTCCACTAACCTTGTTAGCCATTTTATAGGTGCTTGATCGACCTTTGCACTATGTGAAACCAATGGCATGACCAGCACAATCTGATTTTTCTACAGGTTTTGGAGCATGACACAGGTCCTACTCTAATCTTGTTTTCTTCCTATTACCAGGATCCTCATCGATTAGAATCACATCATTGTCATCGTCATCCAACTTCCTCTTAACTCCTGCAACAACAACTGTGTTAGTTGTGAGGACATCAACCTTCTTATTGATGTCTGAGTTGTCATCATTAAATGTCATATCAACGCCCAATTTTCTCTTAGCTCCAAAAGTGACTAGAGAGTCAACTGTGATTAATTCAACATCATTTGAACAACCTGGTTGACATGCTGTGAATCCTTCGACCGAAAGAAATTTACTTCACATAAATGCTGCTTGGAAATTTTGTGGTTGGCATGTGGTTTTTATTAAAACTCATCCCTGGAACATTGAGAATTATGTTTATAAGAAATGCCTCCATCCTGTTGGCTCGAAACACTCCTGATACTGGCTACCTGAAAAGGAATCATAACACCATAAATTGGTACCAAAACTGCATCGTTCTTTGTATCAACCTGAATCATAAAATCTCTTGCAGAAGGTATATCATCTACTCTTTTGTAAGCAATCATCCCACTGGATGGCTTAGAAGAACTATGCCTGTCCCCTGAATCATTACCCCCTGCAGCCAATCTCCGTGCAGTCTCCTCATTCTTTCAACTGCTTAAAGTCCAAATCCAACCAGAATACCCATAAGTCCATCAACAAACTCCTTCACTTCCAACTCTTTCATCTCTCAAACGCAAGTGAAGTATCTCCTCTGGCTGGTGTTTTTGAAGTTCGATCAGTGACAAGCTCAACCCCAACCATTAAACCTCTTCTCCTTACATCTTCAATGATTTCATATTTGTCTTGAAGTTCTTTCAAACTGTTGATTAGATGAGCACCCACAACATCATAATGTTCTTATCGTTTTTCTTTGTCTAAGACTTTTTAGCACTGCATGGTCACCAGTAGTGCAGACTGGATTTCCACCAAAAATAACACAGTGAGATCGTTGTGTTAACACTTGGTCAATTTCTGGAGTTGTTACCACAGCACCAAGAGGAAAACCGTTTCCAATACCTTTGACCATAGTTACAATGTCAGGGATAACGCCTTGTGTTTCAAAGCCCTAGTAATGGCTACCCATACGACCAGCTCCTGTCTGAACCCCATCAGATATACAAACACCTCCAGCCTTTTGGGGCACTATCATAAACTGCTGGCGATTATCCAGGTGCCAGTTCTACTGCTCTACTAACACCCTGTATAGTTTCTGTAATAAGCCCTGTAACACGCCTAGTGGTTCCAAACTCAATAATACCTTGAACATCTTTAGCATAGTGTGCCCCGTCAGAGCCAATAGGGTCGACTGCGTGATGCACTCCACTCGGGAAATGCCAGTAAGATTCGTATTCTCTCTGTAAGGAAGGTGTTGGAAACTGACTGTATCTCTATGCTTCTTTGCGAATCCAAAATCAATGATATAAACCTGACTTGCTCACCTACCAAGACCCATGAGAAAGTTATCGGGCTTGATATCCCTGTGTAGACGCCGAGACACAATGCCAGATTCGTTTGCCGCCTTATCACCATCATACTCTTCGAAATCCGCTGCCGATCTGAGCCATAATAGCAATTGAGGGTATCCGGGTAGTACTCTTTGGACCAGATACATGTTGTTGGAGACCTGTACAGTAACCTCGGGGCACGATCTCCACAACATATGGCGTATCAGAACTTGGACTTGCACACGTCGACTGGCATCGTCTCGCTAATACTTGACACATCAATTCTGGTCGACACCTGGGCGTAGGGTTGAAAAGCTGTGTTTTATATATTTTTTAATTTCCTGCGAATGATATCCCACATCCACACCTTGAATTGAACTTTAGGTAATTATATTAACCGACCGTTATAGGTTGTGTCAATGAAATGAGCCCGAGGCTTGGGCTTTGGGGTTTGGTGTTGGCGCTGCGCGCGCTCGTGTGTTTGCTGTTGGTTTGGTGCTAAATCTTGGTGTTGAATGCGTGGAGATTGGCCCTCGACCAATATAAAATTTTGGACAATAATTTTTTTAACTTTTGCATAAAACTTCTACATAAAGGCCGAGGGGGGCCACTTTTGCTCAGTTCACCAAAATAAGTTATAAAAACCCAATTTTGGCGAGTAAACTCAACCTTATATTTGACCCACCAAAGTAAAAAATTTCACCATTCAAACCAATTCACCATTTTTTCTAAAAAATGCACCAGAACTCGCTTTGAAACTTGCGCGCAAGCACTCATCTTATGCTTGGTCAGTGTCGTGCACTTTTCGCCGCCTTCGCCAAGCGTCATGAGCGAACACATGTGCCTAGAAAACACAAATATTATTCAGAACACTGATCCCCTATTATATAGGGTTCTAACATAACACATATCGACTACAAGATTTGGAGGGTGAAGAAGTTTTCAGCAGCCCAGTGAATGGGAATTTTCTTAAAAAGCATTTTGTCTGAGCCTTCCGTGGCTCCTGTGTTTTGTAAATATTGTCCTTTCTATTCTTTCTTTTTACTTTTATTGTTTCGGCTTAGTAAGTGACTCCATAGCCCAACAACAAGGCCCTGGAACTGCAAAATGAGTCCTTAGAGAATCATAGGGATGACTCTATCCCCCATGGAGCCTAATGTTAGTAACATTTCTCGCCCGAAGCACAAGAGCGATCAAGTCTGTAAGTGGCGCGATGAGCGCCAAGCATAGCACACAGAAGAAGTCCTTTCGGACTTAAAATCAAGTGAGCGGGAAAAATTATAGCGCCAACGGTCCAAATCCATCCATGTGAGAAGATCAACAATTGGTGGGAAATCACGAATAGAGAAGTTGTGCTGAAGTTAACACAATAGATCACACCCATATTGTATGCAGGAAAGAATAGCAGCTGCCCATCCAAATGACACATGGCACGAGATCCAGTCGTGTTGTCTTTTCGGTAGTCACGAGTTCGAGGGGTGAGATTTTCATGGTGTTCTACATCTCAAAACCCTAAACCCCGAAAGCGCCAAAGGTGCCCAGAGCCGGGCTCACAGTATTGCGAAGCAGCCTTAGCCGTTCATCCACAAGAGACACCTGGTGCACGTGATTAGGCTCCTCTTCTTTTCGCCCATTGCAACTTCGAAACGCAAGAAGCAGCTCCATCTTTCCCCGATGCACAAAATGACGAGAGCATCGAAGACCTGGGGCCCACATCATTATCGGGAGAGTTCAGAACCGTCAGATCCAGAGGAACGCATGGTTCCAGATTAAGCCGTCTCGACATTTCGCTCATTGCGATTTCAAGAAGAAAGGATTAACTCCTTCCGTTCGCGAATGTCGAAAGATCTCTGGGAATAAACACGGGGTCACAACCCATGGTCACTTGGGAAGGAAATGAACTATGCTGAAAGGGGCCAAAGGCACCGAATCCAGTCGCCAAAAGGATCGTCTCGATCTCCAGGTACCATCTGATACGATCCCGCTCCAGGCCTTCGCTTGGAGTAAATAAAGGCGAGAAGGGGTGGGTGAAACCTCTCCTCATGCATTAAGTGTAAGGCATGGAAGGTCTGGCAAGCGGTCCGATTGAGATGGTCCTATGTACCTAATTCTTCAAAGAAGCCACGCCGAGTCCTCGACTAGCAAGAGGATGTCTGCACACGCTAAATCAACATTTACTGGCTCAGCTACTCCCTCTGCAGGATCCATGCGCAGTTAAGGTGGTGACAGACAGGGATTATCCGTCCGAATTCAGCTGAAGGTACACCAAGCTTTTGATGACTGAACATGCCTCTGTTAGGTGAATTTTCCTGAGTATATAGACTCAGTCTTTGTATTTTGTGAGGTATCGATGGTTGAGCAAGGCTCCCGATTGTAAAGTTTTGATGAAGCGCTAGTCACTCTGGTTAATGTATAAGGCATTTGAGACTTCTTACTTTATGGATGTCAGCCTCTTTTCCATCTCTTGTATATTGTGTTAGAATAGCTCAGAATTGGAGGATCCAGTCGAGTTGTAGCTATTATAGGATGATGTAGGTTGGATCACTGTAATAGTTACATTGTTTCTAATCGGTTCCTGTTATTTTCGTAGTGCTGAATGACTTAGAATTGGAGGATCCAGTTGAGTCACTCTTCATCTCCTTGAAGCTCCGGACCAAGAGGATCTTGGCTTATGAGTTTTTCATCCTCAAGCTTCCGAAGGCTTGTCGCCCGAGGTAGTCTTGCTCACCCTTCTCACAAGTCTTCCCTCTGTCACCCTTTAATCCATTTACTAACAGAAGTTGGATCAAGACCTCCCTTGCTACATACATACCAGGCCTGGTCTCCTGAGTTAAAGTTTTATCTTCTTGAGTCTTTACCCATTTGATCACCCCATTTATTAAACCGTGACATAAAAACTGATGGGTGCCGGGCTTTGCTCTTGCAAGCAATCCAGGAGTGACTTCTGACGCTAACACATTTCCATGGTTTAATCAACTGATCAAATTTTAAGTTTAAGAGGTTGTAACTTGGAAAATAGGGTGTACACGGGCTATGGTTTATCAGGTCACATACACGACCCCATGTACGTGGTAAAAGTGAAGCCTTCCCATGTACATCGAGCCATATACATGATTGTCATAATGGTAGCCTGTGTACAACTCAACACAAAGTTTTTAATAAAAAATGACTGAAAATTTGATGTTTCCTTTGAAGGATGGTTATCGAATAGAGATAAAGGGAGCATGAGGAGGTCGATGATGCAGTGGAAAGAGATATGAGGGCTCAAAAATATTTTCAAATATGTGGGCTCTATAAATTTTGGGCCATAAAAGGAGTGAGGTTTCTCCAAACATTGATAAATTATTGGGATTCAGAGACTAAGGCATTCAATCTTGATGGGAAACCATTGAGAATTGAAGTGGTTGATATATAATTTATCATAGGATTGTCTCACCGAGGTGAGATGGTAAATATCAAGGCTCGAGAGGCTGGATGTTGGAGGAATATGAAGAAGTACATCACCACCTACTATGTTGCAGGAACAAATAAAGTAGGGAGCCAACTCCCTATCAGGGTGATTGAGAACCTGAATCTGAAGATCGTCGTCTTAGTACTCACATGGATATCAGGGTCAGCCTGATTGCACCAAGAGTCAATGCCACTCATGTTCTATGTTGTGGAGTGTTTAAGACCCATGGTTTACGAATGGTGCACCTCACTACTGGCCAACATGAAGAGCCAATTGATGAACTACAAACTTGAGAGCATGAGGAACTTCAGGTTTGCATCCATTTTGTGTGGATTTTTATTTGAGAGGGTTCCATCTCTAAGCCATAGAATATAGATTACTCCACATGTGTTGGGTATGTTTTACATTTTAGCTACGAAGTACCTAAAATATTGTATATATTTTATGGGGAATGGTGAAATTAAAACAATAAAGAGTTGAAAGGTGTGGCACCAATGAAGGTTGGTTTTCTCCCAGTTAATGGTTGCCATCATAAATATTTTTGTACTATGTGTATGAGCCATTGATTAATTTATGTTTTTCTTAAGAATATGAATACATTGCTTTACTTCACATGTTTAAAACTTACATGTGGTATCAGAGCTAGTTTTTGGATTTAGGGGGATGGATTTATTGCTGAGGGTTTGTCTCGGTCTTGATAGATCAAGTTTATCTTGGCTCTGTGATAAATCTATGTTTAGTGGGAGATTTTGCAGTGATGATTTGAGTGTAGAAAGAGGAATGGAAATCTCTTCTAGAATCGAGATAGAGAAGTTCAACGGTAAAAAAATTGAGCTATGGAAGATTAATATGGAGGACCTTCTTGTAGAAAAAGAACAATGAATCGTTGCGTATCCTGATACATAGCCTACTGGTACGTAGTCTACTGGCACACAGTCTACTGGTACACACTCTACTAGTACACAAACTACTAGTACACCACCTACTTGTATGTCAAACGAAGATTGAGAGAAGTTGGACATAAGAGAAATGAGTACTATTCGACTCTGCCTTGAAGATTCAGTGTTGTTGAATGTCTCAGGAGAATCTACTACTAAGAAACTATGGGATAAGTTAGGGGATTTCTATCAATAAAAGGCCTTGGTAAAAAATTTGTTTCTTCGAAAGAAGTTGTATCATATTAGGCTGGAAGATGGATATTCTATGACGGAACATCTAAATTCCTTTAATACTCTGGTAATTCAATTGGTATCTGTTAATATTACGATTGCAGAAGAAGATAAGTGTATAAATTTGTTATGTTCTTTTCCAGACTCTTGGGATAATCTGGTTGTAGCAATTGGTAGTACCACTCAATCTACATTGAAGTATGAGGATGTAGTTGCATCCTTGTTATCTGAAGAGATGAGGCGGAAAATAATGGATAGTCAAAGCATAGATGCTTTATTTGTAAGAGGTCATACCCAAGATAGAAATCATGGTAAGTATTCAGGGGGGAGATCTAAATCTATAGGTAGATCTAAGTCTCCAGGAAAATATTTGAGGAAATGTTGGAAGTGTGGTAAAATAGGGCATTATAAGAAATATTACAAGTCTAAGAAGGTTGATAAACCAAAGGGATCTGATAATACCTCTTCCACGGAGGAAAAAAACTCTAGTGAAGAAGGAGGTGATGTTTACCTGGCATCTACAAGTACATATGCAGAACATTGTGTATGGTTAATCAAATCAGGTGCGTCATATCATATGACTCCTCACAAGGAGTGGTTATGTGAATATAAAAAATATGATGGTGGTGATGTATTCCTAGGAGATGACTCGACATCTAAAATCATGGGACATGGAAGGGTTAAGTTGTTGCTAAAATATGGAAGGATTAGAACTTTCCCTGGGGTTCTACACATTCCAAAACTAGCCAAGAGCCTAATATATGTAAGCAATTTGTATTATGCAGGAGTGGATACTGTATTTGGAAAGGAAACTTGCAAGATGGTACGAGGAGCAATGGTCTTGATGAGGGGAGTTAGGTGTGGAACTCTGTACAAGTTGTTGTGTTGGTTCTGGAGCCTGATTATCTTCCTGATTCAGAGGTCTTTTACTTTTAGCCATGTTTATACCCCATGAAGTATTTACACCCCAGAAGTATGTACACTCTTCCACGCAGAGGAGTGCAGAGGGGGGGTACCCCCTTTGTGGGGTTCGGGGGGGCAAGAGGCCCCCCAGCAGGGGTTTGGGGGCAAAGCCCCCAAAGGAAAAAATGCCTTGTAAATGTATATTGTAATTTCATTGTAAATATATATCGTTCATTATAAGGTCGCATATCTAATGGTAGAGATTATGTTAGTGTTTTTTGCACTAGAAGGAAACCCACTTTTATGAGGGAAATGTATTGCGGCTATGAATGATGGTGAGTATTGTATTCTGAGAGAGGAGACTATGAGAGAAAGAAGAGGAAGTTACAATGAGTTATGCAGTAGGTTGTATCCCTTCATTTGCTAGATAATAATAAAGGAAGGACCTGGCAATTTCTCTGGTGGATGTAGCCCACACTGGGTGAACCACGTAAACCTATGTCTCTATTCTATTGTGTATATTATGTGTTTTGTTTCTGAATTTGTTTTATTTTATTACTCCATGGTCCTATTTTTCTAACAAATGGTATCAGAGCGAAAAGTAACTCATAGGAAAAGAGGGTTCCTGGTTCGAGTGGGAGCAATGTCAGAAGATGGAAAGTTTAGGGTCAAGAAATTTAACGACCAAAACTACCAGTTATGGAAGATGTAGATGGAAGACTATTTATATCAGAAGGATCTATTCCTACCATTGGGTAGAATAGCAAATAATTCGGTGACTACGAAGGATGAATAATGGGAGATTCTTGATAGAAAGGCTCTAGGAACGATACGACTGAGCCTGGCGGTGTTGGTGGCTTTCAATATTTCAAAAGAAAAGATAATGAAGGGTTTGATGGATGCATTGGCCAAATTGTTTGAAAAACCCTTGGCATCCAATAAGGTATTTCTAATGAAGAGAATATTTAATATGAAGATGTCAAAAGGTGGGTCTGTTGTAGATCATTTAAATGATTTTAATAAGGTTACTAATCAACTAAGTTCTGTAAAAGTGGACTTTGATGATGAGGTCAGGGCTCTTCTAATGTTGTGCTCATTGCCAGAAAGCTGGAACAACTTGGTCATGGCTGTAAGTAACTCTATCTCTGGTTCAAATACTTTAAAATTTTATGATGTTGTTGGTGTTATCCTTAGTGAGGAAATGCGATGAAAAAGCATAGGTGAGACATTAGGAAATGCATTGAACATGGAGAACAGGGGAAGACAAAAGGATAGAGGAAAGGGTTTCAGGAACCATGGGAATTCTCGGAAGGGCATATCCAAATCTAGACTTGGAAAGATAGAGTGTTGGAATTGTGGAAAGAAAGGACATCTGAAGAAAGACTGCAGATCTCCAAAGAAACAAAGAGATGTACAATAGGAGAGAAATTAGGAAGCAGATGTAACAGGTGATGTGTTACAAGATTCTTTGATTCTTTCTGTAGATAATATTTATGAGTCTTGGGTAGTATATTTAGGGGCTTCATTTCATGCGACACCCCATAAGAAACATTTTCTAGATTATGTTCAAGGTGATTTTGGACAGGTTCATTTGGGTGACAATGCACCATGCAAAATTGTTGGAATGGGAAAGATAACAATAAAGCAACGCAATGAAAACCAATGGTTGTTGAAAGAGATAAGACATGTTCCAGATTTAAGGAAAAATCTAATTTCAACAAGGCAGTTGGAAAGTGAAGGTTGTATATCCATATTTATAGATAAGACGTGGAAGGTCATCAAAGGATCATCGGTGATAGCGAAAGGAGAGAAGGTAGGTACATTGTATTTATGTACTGGTAATACTAACTCTTCTATCTCTTTAGCTTCTACAAGAGTGGATACAACACTGTGGCATCATAGGCTTGGACACATGAGTGAGAAGGGGATGCAGATACTTCACAAAAGAAATTTGTTACCAGATCTTAAACAAATTGATTTGGACTTCTGTGAGCATTGTGTTTATGGAAAATAGAAGAGAGTCATATTTCTCAGAGTCGGAAAAGAAAAGAAGAGTGAAAGGTTAGAGCTTGTGTATACAGATGTATGGGGACCAGCTCAAGTATCATCTCTTGGTGGCTCTCATTATTATGTTACTTTTATTGATGATGCAACTAGAAAAACTTGGTTTTATTTCATTCGACAAAAATCTGATGTTTTTGATACTTTTAAGAAATGGAAATCTTTGATTGAGAATGAGATAGAAAAAAGTTGAAGTGTCTTAGATCAGATAATGGAGGTGAATATTGCAGCAAGGAGTTTCATTATTACTGTTCATACCATGGGATTCATAGAGAAAAGACAATTCCAAGAACACCACAAGAAAATGGTGTGTCAGAAAGGATGAACAAGACAATCATGGAGCGTGCAAGGAGTATGAGATTGGATGCTGGTTTGCCCTTATACTTTTGGGCAGATGCTATAGATATTATTGTTTACTTAATAAACAGAGGACCTTCAAGCTCTTTCGATGGTAGAATTCCAGAGGAGGAATGGATAGGAAAAAAGGTAAACTATTCTTTTTTGAAAACTTTTGGTTGTGAAGCATTTGTCCATATTGATAAAGAAAATAGAACAAAGCTTGAGGCTAAATCCAAGAAGTGTACCTTTATTGGATACGGTGTTAATGATTTTGGTTATCGCTTATGGGATTATGAAAATAACAAAATCATTAGGAGTAGAGATGTCATATTCAATGAGAAGGTCATGTACAAAGATCAATTGCAGGGAAAGAAACAGGAAAAAGAAAAACAAGAATACACAGTGCTTGATGAGATCACTGAAAAAGAAATTCCAAAGGAACATGAAAATCAAAATGTACAACAACAGGAGAAGTAGGTACCTCAAACACCTACAAGTGTTGTTAGAAGATCTACCAGGTTAAGTATACCCCTTGAACAATACTCTCCTTCATTGTATTATTTATTGTTGACTGATTCTGGTGAACCAGAATGTTATGAAGAGGCAATGCAGTTAGACACCAAAAGGAAGTGGGAGCAAGGCATGAAAGAGGAAATGGATTCCTTGGTAAATAACCATACTTGGGACTTGGTTTAGTTGCCTGCAGGAAAAAGAGCATTGCAAAATAAATGGGTTTACAAGTTGAAGGAAGAAGAT
>ML810923.1:110311-132461 GCA_009831015.1 Picea engelmannii
AAGGAAATGTGTCCCAAGACACGGGAGGAGATAGAATACATGTCCAGGGTCCCATATTCATCAGCAGTTGGCATCTTGATGTATGCAATGGTTTGCACAAGACCAGATATTTCACATGCAGTGGGAGTTGTGAGAAAATATATGAACAATCCAGGTAAATAACATTGGGAGGTAGTAAAGTGGATTCTCAGGTATTTGAGAGGTACTACTAATCATGCATTATGTTTTGGAGGTTCAGAAACTGTTCTACAAGGATATGTTGATTCAAATATGGCAGGTGATAAAGATAGCAGGAGGAGTACCACAGGGTATGTGTTTAATATAGGTGGAACAACAGTAAGTTGGATTTAAAAACTGCAAAAGGTTGTTGCAATTTCAACAACAGAGGCAGAGTATGTTGCTGCTATAGAGGCTAGTAAAGAGATGATTTGGTTACATAGGTTTATGGAGGAATTGGGAAAGAAGCAAGAGAATAGCAGGTTGTACTGTGACAGTGAGAGTGTCATTCATCTTGCAAATAACTCAACCTTCCATTCGAATACTAAGCATATACAATTGAGGTACCACTTCATAGGATCTACCTTGGAAGATGGACATTTGAAGTTGGAAAAGATACACACTATCCAGAATCCTGTAGATATGTTAACAAAGGGAGTAACCAGAGAGAAACTGAGTTCTTTCTCAGTTTCAGTTGGTCTTTAAGAATGAAGATGAAGATGAGGAATTTTCCAGGTCTAAGAAGGTTCAGAGTCCAGCATATACAACAGCGGCGGAGTTGTTGAGATCAGTCTCCAAGTGGGAGATTGTTGGTTGTGGAGCCTGATTATCTTCTTGATTCAAAGGTCTTTTACTTTCAGCCATGTTTATACCCCATGAAGTATTTACACCTCAGCAGTATGTACACTCTTCCACGCGAGGGAAGTGCAGAGGGGGGGTACCCCCTCTACGGGGTCTGAGGGGGCTATCCCCCCGGTTGGGGGGTCTGGGGGAAAGCAGCCCCCCAGTGGGGGTTCGGGGGCGAAGCCCCCAAAGGAAAAATTGCCTGGTAAATGTATATTGTAATTTCATTGTAAATCTGGACCGTTCATTATAAGGTTGCAGATATAATGGTAGAGATTATGTTAGGGGTTTTTTCCCTAGAAGGAAACCCTCTTTTATGAGGTAAATGTATTGCAACTATGAATGATGGTGAGTATTGTATTCTGAGAGAGGATACTGTGAGAGAAAGAAGAGGAAGTTACATCAGGTTTTGATGTAGGTTGTATCCCTTCATTTGCTAGATAATAATAAAGGAAGGACCTGGCAATTTCTCTGGTGGACGTAGCCCACACTGGGTGAACCACATAAATCTATGTCTCTATTGTATTGTGTATCTTCTGTGTTTTTTTTCTACATTTGTTTTATTTTATTGCTCCATGATCCTATTTTTATAACATGTTGGGAAGCACTTATACTAATGGGTGTAATAGTTTTGTTCTCCATGAGAAGAGAAATAAAGAAAGCAATACCAATACTATCACTAGAAATAAGACCATGTTGTGGCATCAAAGACTGGGGCATATTGGAGAAAAGGGCCTTCGAACACTACACGGTAAAGGTATGGTTGAAGGTATGTCTAATTTCACTTTGGATTTTGATTTCTGTGAACATTTCATATATGGTAAACATAATCGAGTAAGATTCCCACCTAGTGCCACAAGAGCAAATGGGATCTTAGAGTTGATACACAGTGATGTGTTTATACCTGTGCTTGTTCCATCACTAGGTAAATATGTGTATTATGTTTCATTCATAGATGATTTCTCAAGGAACACATGGATTTATTTTCTTAGAAAGAAATCTGAGGTATTTGATAAATTTAAAGAGTTTAAGGCTCTAGTAGAAAATAAGACAAACAATAAGATAAAGGTATTGAGGATAGATAATGGTGGATAATTCTACGGAAATGAATTCAAAGAATTCCGTAAGAAGTGTGGCATAGAAAGGAAGAAAAATAATCCATACACACCTCAGTATAATGGAGTTGCAGAAAGGATGAATAGGACATTGATGGAAAAATCAAGGAGCATGCTTAGTGGTGTCGAGTTGGGATAGGAATTCTGGGTAGAGGAAGTGGGTACAACATGTTACCTGGTCAATCGATCACCCTCATCAATGTTGGATGATAAAACTCCACACAAGATATGGACTGGTAAGAAACCCTCTCTTGAACATCTCAGAGTGTTTGGTTGTGATGCTTATGCAGATGTTCGAAAGGAAAATAGGATTAAGCTGGATAATAAAGTTGAAAAGTGTATCTTTATGGGTTATAAAGATGGTGTGAAAGGTTACAAGCTTTGGAACCCAGAAACTAAGAAGACTGTTTACAGTCGGGATGTTGTTTTTAGAGAGGGAAAATATGTTTCCAAACAAGAATTCCTACCAAGGCAAAAAGAACCTGAGAAAATAGAGTTTGAGTTAGATGATGCAAAATGTGAATCATCTGAAGAAGCTGAAGCTTAAGTAGAATAACCTCATACCCCTGTATTGAGGATATCAGTGAGAGAAAGAAGGAAACCAGAAAGGTATAGTCCACGTGATTTTAGTTATAATTTTTCTTTATCTATTACTGATGATGATACCAGAACTGTCAGGGAAGTAGTGAATTCAGAGGATAGTAAACTCTAGAAGAAGGCCATGGTTGAATAAATGGATGCCTTGGATAAGAATGAGGCATGGGATATATTTGAGTTTCCAGATGGAAGAAAATTTGTTGGTAGAAAATGGTTGTTTAAGAAGAAGTTTAATGTAGAAGGAAAAGTGGAGAAATAAAAAGCTCGATTAGTAGCAAAAGGTTATTCCAAGGTAGAGGGAATTGATTTTGGTGAGATTTTTTCTCATGTTGCCAAGTTAAATTCTATTAGATTTATTTTATCCATTGATGTTGCTTTTGATATTGAAGTGGAATAGATGGATGTGAAGACAACATTCCTACATGGGGATCTGGAAGAAGAAATCTACATGAAGCAACCAGAAGGCTTTGTAGTGAAGGGAAAGAAAGAGTTGGTTCGTAAGCTAAAGAAGTCACTATATGGTATGAAGCAATCACCTAGGATGTGGTACCAAAAGTTTGACACATACATCCTTGGATTGGGATTTGTGAGAAGCAAGGCTGATCACTGTGTATATTTAAAGAAGGTTGGTAATCACTTCACTTATGTAGTGATGTATGTTGATGACATGTTGCTGGTAGGAAATAACATGGATGTTATCAAGGAGGTGAAATCGCAGCTATCCTCCAAATTTGACATGAAGGATATCGGTGCTTCTAACTTCATTCTGGGAATGGAGATTAAAAGAGATCATGAAAATAGGAAACTCTGGTTGAATCAGAGAAAATATGTTGAGATGATATTGAAGAGGTTTAATATGCATGGAAGTAAACCGGTCAAGGTTCCTATTCCTATAGGTGTAAATTTATCTGCAGATCAGTGTCCCAATACATAGGAAGAAGAAGAGGACATGTCCCATGTTTTGTATGCCAATGCAGTTGGTAGTTTGATGTATGCAATGGTATGTACTAGACCGGACATTGCACATGCAGTGGGAGTTTTGACCGGGTATATGTCAAAACCAGGGAAGGAGCATTGGCCAACAATAAAGAGGGTCTTCGGGTATTTGTGTGGCACTACCAATTATGGATTGTGATACCAAGGAAGACCAGGATTGGACAGAGTGGTGTACATACATGGGTTTGTTTATGTAGACTGGGCTAGAGATATAGATCACAAAAGATCCACAAGTGGGTATGTGTTTAACCTATTTGGAGGAGAAATTAGTTGGATGAGAAAAATACATGTTGTAGTGGCACTCTCAACTACAGAAGTTGAATACATGGTAGCCACTCATGCAAGCAAGGAAGCAGTATAGTTATAGAGATTGTGTTCAGGTATTGGGTTGGTACAAAAAGAAATGAGATTAGAGTGTGACATTCAGAGTGAAATCTTCCTGGAAAAGAACCATGCTTATCATTCGAAGACAAAGGGTATTGATGTTCAATATCACTTTGTGAGAGACATGGTTGAAGAAAAGAAGGTGTTGCTAGAAAAGGTTGACACTTTGAAGAATGTTGCAGATTCATTGACAAAATCTGTGAGCATAGAGAAGTTCTCTTGGTGTAGAGTAACAGTGGGCATTGTTTCCCTGGATTGTCGACTATGTAATCCTGTGAACCCCTGTATGCAAAGAAAACAACAAGTGGGAGAATGTTGGGTATGTGTTATATTATTTGCATGTGTATGAGTGGGTGCGTTAGATTCAACAACTACGTCTGAAGATCCCAAATTCCTTCGCGCTTTGTTTCGTGTGCATTGGGCGTTTTTTACGCGCAACGCCCTGAAATGTTTTTTTGGGCAGCTTTTTCTATTTTAGCGGTTTTCTAAATTAATCTCGGATTAAGGGATTAGGTTTTTGGTAGCTATGGAATACCTAAAATATTGTATATATTGTATGGTGAATGGTGAAATTAATACGATAAAGAGTTGAAAGGTGCGACACCAAGGAAGGTTGGTTTTCTCCTAGTTAAGGGTTTCCAACATAAATCTTTGTGTACTATGTGTATGATCCATTGATTAATTTATGTTTTGCTTAAGAGTCTGTATGCATTGCTTTACTTCACAGGTTTAAAAATTGCAACATTGTCTACATGATCCAACCATGTCATGATGGAACAAGGTGATGAGGTGGTTGGGAGGTGGTAAGGTGCCAACCCCCTACAATGATGAGTTCTTTCATTGGTGGTGATGACAAGTCATATCCATCAATGAATACCCCTATGAGGGGATCATGAAATGCCATTTCCACCAGGATCCACCTTTGGAGATATCAATGAGAATTGATTTTTATATATTTCATTTTTTTGTGTTTTTCAATTTGATAAATGCAAACAAAAAATGAAAATATTTTGGTATGGTATCATGTATTAACGGTTATTTTCTTACCCAAACGTAGGTCTGCGATGACCAGATGGATATCCATGACATTGGCGCAGGGGTTGAGGAGATGAGATGGCATGCGGGGACATGGAGAGAGTTATCCAGAATGTACAGGGAAACCTATCTTGTCTGACACACATGATTCCCATGGTCTAGGTGGAGGGTCTGCCAAAGGTGATGAAGTGGCATGTGGTGGGTGTACCTCATGTGTGGGTGAGACTCTTTCGACATCTTGAAAATGTCGTATTGTGCTATCATGACATGCATCTGTCACCTCAGGATTAGATGTCATGGTTCTGCGATGTACCAGTTGTATATGTATTTTTAGGGCATGAGCCCAATTTTGTACGAAGAAACCATATTTTTTGGACTTAAAGGATGAAATATAAAAAATGTTTTGGTCTTCTACTTTACTTGTATATCTTACAATGGATGAATGTATGAATGTGTATTTTCTTTACTTAATTATGTGACAAATTCCAGTATAAAATTTAATTTTCATATGCATCATATACTTGATTAGAACTTCTAGGGATGTCATTATAAGTAATAAAATAAAAATATCATTCCAAGATTCGTACCCGTAGGAAACATCATAGTAATGTAGGATCTCTCACTCGATAATTGTCATTCAATTGACATAAAAATAATTGGGAATTCAAGTGAGCCTATAAATATCAAACACCATGTGAAATGGTGTCATGTAATATCTCTATAACAACGCTATACTTGGCCACATTATCCGTTGATGGCTCCAAACAAACGCCACCTGAAGACACAAATTGTCCCTCATGTGAATAGATAACCCAAGCGGTGGAAGCCGTGTTCCACATATAACGAATGGTACTATCTATGAATCCTAAGTACAACGAATATTCCATTGACATATTTCAACCAAGGGAAAACTCAATAAACAAGTCAATGATGCAAAATAAAAAGAATTATATATACTAACATACACTAATATACAAAGTTCATGCCTGAGCTTGAAGGCTCAAGTGTGATACCTTTTAAGGTAGAGCCCATTTCTGGGCTCGTCCAACACATTCCCCTCATAATATTCTAATTCATAGGATCCTTTCTCTAGGACATGTTGCACGATATAAGGACCATGCCACATGGGGTTGAACTTTCCTGCCCCTAGCGATTCCTTAGCTTGGTCATAAAGAAGTACCAAATCACCCTCAACATACTATCGTGGACATGCAGACTTATCGTATTGGAAATTAACATGTCATTTATTTGCTTTGATGGTCATATATGCATCTCCACACTGCTCATCAAGGTGCTCTATGTGTATGAGGCATTATTCGAGATCGGTCTTGTTAGGTCTGAGCTCAATTGCCAACTTAAGGGAAGGGATTTTACATTGAATAGGAAGAATCCACTCCACATTGTGGAATAAATGAAACAGTGAGAAACCAGTGGAACTATTTATTATGGTTCGATATGCCCATAATGCAGGGTAAAGAATCACATGCCAGTTATATTTTCTCTTCCTGACAATTTTTTGCAAAATGGTCTTTAGAGATTTATTCATGGCCTCTACTTGTCCATTTTCCTAGGGATAATAGGGGGAAGAATGATCATGTGTAACCCCAGTTTTGATGCTAACTTTGTCATCATCTCATTCTGGAAATGACTACCATGATCAATGACAATATCTTTTAGAATTCTGAACTGAGCTAATCTAATTGAATACAAAAAGTGCTACAGTCTCACCATTGGATTTAACGATAGGCATGGCCTCAACCCATTTAGTAAAATAATCCACAACCATGATAATATGATTGTCTCCCCAACTGAGGCTAGGTTGCAGTCCATGAAATCCACCCCCCAATTAGTGGGGATCGATGGTAATGAATGGGTGAAGACATGATGGGTGCAAGTGCATTTTACGAGAAAACTCCTAGAAAGGGTGACACTTCTTGACCGCTTCAACATAATATTTAAAAATTGACAGCCAAAAATAACCTGCTCACAATATATTTTGGGTTTTCACAAGCCCAAATAAATGACCACCACACACCCCACTATGACATTCATTAAGAACAACCTCAGCCTCATCATGATTCAAATAACAACGCAAGATAACATCTACCCCTTGGAGATACAATGTGTCACTGATAATGAGGTAGTTCTTGTCCTAATGAAGTATACGTCGGTAGTCATCTCTCGACAGATGATGGGGAATATTTAGGGTTTGAAGGTATATGAAAATATCTCCATACCAGGGGTTCGAATATGAAATAAGGAAGATATTCTCATCCATGAATTAATCATCATGAAAAATATCCTCATCCATGTTGAAATAATGTAACTGCAAAGATTATTCTTATTATTATTGATACATTATTCATAGGATCAATACCCATTGTGGATTGATCATGTCGGTTACCGTAATAGGACCAAATCCCCTTTTGCGGATTGGTCAAAAGACAATTGTAATAGGCAGAATAAGAAGTTGGCCCCGACAGATATTAAAGAGGCCCAGATATATAATAAAGGTGGTATTACCCACCCAGTTTGAGAAGTCAGCCTTGCCAGTGAAGAGACACTTCACATGTGCCAGATTTGTATAAATAAAGAGGCTAGTGCCTCACTTAAACACACAACTCACTTGCTCATTGACAGACAAGTTTTGGATCTGTTGTTGGAGAAGGAGGAGAGAGAGAGCGGCACATATCTGGGAGAGGACTTTCTTTATTAGTTTAAAATATCTCTTGGCATTGTATTGGCTATCTATATTAAGGAAGTTTTGTTGGGTTTTCTTCCCCTAGAGGGTTTCCCAAGATAAATGTTGTGTCTCTTGTGATTTTGTATTTCTCAGTGATCTTGGATTATGCTATTGTTATCTAATGAAATGAAAACATCTATAATAATGGCTTAAACATTAACATGGTATCAAAGCCAAGCTAAAGGAAGCATCTTTCACAAGTGAAAAATGTCACTATTGTCGTACATGAAAATTAGGGCTTTATGATGGTGAATATTTTCAGCCCCAAACCCATCTAGAAAAGTGTGCCCTCCCCTAAGGATCAGTTTGTCACTCTTAGCGCACCTTTTCAGTGGCTAGATCTCCCGAAAAGTGAAACCGTAGTTTCACAAAGTACCAGAAAACTAGAAAACCAGAGTACCAGAAGTACCAGAAGTACCAGAAAACTAGAAGCACCAGTCCAGAAATCCGCAAATCAAGTTTGAGGGCGTAAAAGTTGGATTTTCGAAATTCTGACTACACCAACATACTCACCTCAGCTCGGCACATCTATTCCCTGGATCAAAATTTCAAAATTTGAAGTTTAAAAAATTAGGGTTGCCTCATAAAACCCCAAGTTGCAGTTGCAGTTGCAGTTGCAACCGTAGAACCAATTGCAATCACCCTTGAAGTTTTCTTAAGGGTTGGTAATGATTACCACTACTGTCAGATGGAGCCACTACCTACAAATTATATCAGAGGTATGTACTCACATATGTTTAATGGTTAAACCCTAAAGAGTATTTGCAGGAGAAGGGATCTCTTGCCATAGATCCAGAAGGATCTCAAGATCCAACACATTCAGAGGAATGATGCAACCTAGGTGTGATTATTCTGATATGCATCTATGTGTCATGACATTATCTTGATTAGTATTGCATGTTGAAGCTATGATCAAATTATTAGAAGGATTAAAAGTTGATCATAGAGATTATCCTCTAACCTAACCTTCTGTCAAGATAGCGTATTGTCTCAGTACATAAGACAGGTTGAAGAAAGCACTCGTCACTTGAGTGAAGGAGACCTAGAAGAAAAGAAAGCACTCATTCTTGAGGACAAGGCTCTAGGTTTGATTAATCAAGATTAATAAGATTCAAAGGTACACATGACAAGTTGCTGACTACAGTTGAGATAGCAGTCGTCATAAAGTATTATACTTGATAGCATGCGAACATATAGAGGTAAATGATTTGCCTGATACAACTAACACCTCCTCTAGGAGAAACCTCATGTGTTAGTTCTAGGTTTCCATGGAAGAATGCTAGGTCACAACACCATGAGAGTGTTGACCTCATTTCATTTTGTATTCCTTACCTTTAATCTTTGCTTCAGATAAATTATAAGTGATAGCTCTAAGGAAGCTACTATGATGATTGTTCATGCTATTGCTTTATATTATCAAAAGGATATTATTCTTGCTTGTTGTTTTGTTGACCTTTCTCCAGGTCACATGTAATAACCCTGAGGAATCTATAGTGAAGGTTACAAAAGGAAACGTGCTAAAGGAAAGACCATAAATGAAGCAATCATCATTGGAAAAGAAGAAGGTGGCTTGCATAAGCTAAAGGGTCACACAGAAGCTGCCATGACCCACGCCATTGAAGAATACATGTGAACTTTGGCACAAAAGATTATCTCACATCAACTACAAGGTGCTACCATACATATGAAAAGCAGTCACAGGTTTACCAGAACTCAAAGGTGACCATGAAGGCGTATGCAATGGATGTGCACAAGGGAAGAACATCAAGAAACCGTTTCCAAAGAAAGACAACAAGGTAGAAGGAGTCCTAGAGCTCATTCATTCAGATGTGTGTGGCTCAATATCATCATCCTCCATTAGTGGGTATGTATACTATGTATCATTCATTGATGATTACTCTCATAAGAATTGAATATATTTGAAGTGTTCAGCAAGTTCAAGGAATTCAAAGCATTGATAGAGAACCTTTCTGAAAGAAAGATTAAGATACTCAGGTCAGATAATGGAGGAGAATATACCTCAAAAGAATTTGTCAACTTCTGCAAAAATGTTGGGATCAAGAGGGAACTCACTACTCCCTATAATCCCCAACAAAATGGTGTAGTTGAATGAAAGAACAAGAACCATATTGGAAGCTATGAATACTATGATCCATGATCAAGATCTTCCTATGTGCTTATGGGTAGAAGAAACAATGGCAACTATTTATGTACATAACCGATTTTCCCATAGTGCACTTGGGCTCAAGACACCGGAAGAGATGCTCATCGGAAAAAAGCTAGAGGTAAGCCATCTCAAAATATTTGGTTTTCGATTTTGTATTCATATACCTAAAGAAAAGAGAAACAAGTTGGACCCTTCAGGAAATAAGGGAATATTTGTGGGATACTGTGAGGTCTCCAAGGCCTTTAGAATTTATAAACTAGGTCAACATCACATTGAAATCAGTAGGGATGTGACCTTTGATGAAGATGCAGTGATCAAGAAATCTAAACTATGTCAGCTTGAAGAGGTATATGAAGAGGAACCCGTAATCCCCAATACTGCAATGAAGGAGGTTCCCAGAGCTGCAGAACTAGTGAGGGAAGTCATAAATTCCCCTAATGAGGAAATTCTAGAAGACCATGATATAGTATAAGTGCAAGAACCTCCTCAGATGATGATCCTCCATAAAAGAAAGACAGCTTGGGCTAGAGATATTATTCAAGATGGAGAGAAGTACGGTGTTCCCCAAGGAACTATGAGACAAGTGAAAATACCAAATCCATTCTCTAGTTATACGGCTTTGATGTGTGATCTCCTAGAAGAGGAGCCTACCTGCTTTGAAGAATCCATTCAGAGGAAAGAATGGGCAGATGCCATGACAAAGGAATACCAATCCATAATGAAGAACGAAGTATGGGAAATAGTTCCCAAACCGAAGAATAAAGATGTGGTATCCTCCAGATGGCTCTTCAAAATAAAACATGTTGTTGATGGAAGTATTGAGAAGTATAAAGCAAGATTTGTCGCTCGTGGATTTTCCCAGAAGGAAGGCATTGACTCTGAAGAGACATTCACTCATGTGGCTAGATACACTTCTATAAGAACCATGATAGTTCTTGCAACTAAGATGAAGTGGAAGCTGCACTAGATGGATGTGAAGACAACTTTCCTAAATGGTGTTATCGAAGAGGAAGTGTATATAGAGAAAACTCAAGGATTTGAGGTTGAAGACATGAAGTCTCATGTCTGCATATTGAAGAAAGCCTTATATGGATTGAAGCAAGCTCCTAGAGCTTGGTATGGCCATATAGAAAATTTCTTGATGAGCTTAGGCTTTACCAAGAGTAAAGAAGACTCTAATCTCTACTTCAAAATCATGAACAATGAGCCAATAATCTTACTGCTATATGTGGATGACTTATTCTTAACTGGAGAAGAAAATCTCATCACTGAATGTAAAAAGAGACTTGCCTCAGAATTTAAAATGAAATACCTTGGCCTAATGCATTATTTCTTAGGTCTTGAGGTATGGTAGAGTTCTGAGAGGATCTTCCTTAACCAAGGGAAGTACACGGTCACAATCTTGAAGAGATTCGACATGCTGGAATGCAAGCCCATGAATACACCCATGGAAGCGAAGTTGAAGTTGTTGGTCGATACTTGGTTAGAATTGATTGATGCCACACTGTACAGACAGATTATTGGATCATTGATGTACCCAACGAAAACCAGACCAGACATTTGTTTTTCTGTGAACACCTTGAGTCAGTTTCTGGTAGAACCCAGATGTGTTCACCTAGTGGCTACAAAACATGTGATGAGGTACCTTAAAGGTACAATAGATTATGGTCTCAGCTATGATGGAGATCATGATTTCACACTGAGTGGATATACTAATGCAGATTGGGTAGGAAGTGTTTCTGACAGGAAAAGCATTTCAAGATGTTGTTTCAGTTTGGGATCATCTATCATTTCATGGTAGAGTAGGAAGCAATCCAATATTTCTCTCAACACAGTGGAAGTAGAATACATTGATGCATGTTCTACCAGCTATGAAGCTATATGGCTTCGAAAGTTGATGATCGGTCTATTTGACTTAGAGATGAGAGAAACCTTGATTCTATGTGACAACTAGAGCTGCATAAAAATGACAAATAATCTTGTATTCCATGACAGGTCAAAGCACATAGAGATCCATTATCATTACATCCGTGACATGGTACAGAGAGGAGCCTTAAAGCTCCAGTACATTATCACGGATGAATAGGTTGCTGACGTGTTGACCAAGCCCCTATCTCATGTGAAATTTGAGTACTTCTGAGATAAGCTTGGCATAGTCCAAAAGGACCTTCCTCGAAAGGGGGAGTATTTGTTGTGTTCCTTACTTCTGACCTAGTTGTCAGACGTAAAGCAATATGAGATGTTCCTTGCTTCTGACCTAGTTATCATATGTAAAGCAAGATGAGAAGTTCCTTTCTTTTGACCTAGTTGTCAGACGTAAAGAAAGATGAGATGTTCCTTGCTTCTGACCTAGTTGTCAGATGTAAAGAAAGATGAGATGTTCCTTGCTTCCAACCTAATGGTTGCGACATAAAGCAAGATGATGTGTGACTAGTACTATGCTTCCGGATGTATAGCTGCGACATAAAGAAAGTCTAGTTCCCTGCTTCCAACCTGATGGTTGTGACGTAAAGTAGAATATGTACCTTGCTTCCGACCTGATGGTTGTGACATAAAGAAAGATGATATGATGAGACTAGCACCGAGCTTCTGGATGGATAGTTGTGACGTAAAGCCAGTCTAGCATCCTACTTCCGACCGGATGGTTGTGATGTAAAGCAGGATGAGTATCTTACTTCCAGCTTGAGTGCTGTGACATAAATCAAGACAATGAGATGAGACTAGTACTATGCTTCCATCCTGATAGTTGTGACACAAAGCTAGTCTCGTATCTTGCTTCTAGCCTGAGTGTTGTGACGTAAAGCAAGACATTGAGATGAGACGAGTACTGAGCTTCTAGCTTGACAGTTGTGACGTAAATCCAATCTTGTATTATGATGAGCCAACCTTGTACTGTGATGATGATGATGATGATGTATCATTTTTTTTTACTAATACATATTGATGCATATGATGATGGCATTCCTTTGAGAATGACGATGTTGTTGATGAAGAAAACTTCCGATGATTTATAGATACACCAGTTAGTGTTCCAAGATGATATTGATGATGTTGTCCTCTCACCCACTTGATGTTTTCCTCTCTCTCTTGCATGATGCTGCTGAAGAATACCCTTCTTGTTAAGGGGAAGTGTTGAAATAATGTAACTGCAAAGAGTATTCTTATTATTATTGATATATTATTGATAAGATCAATCCCCATTGTAGATTGATCATGTCAGTTATTGTAATAGGACCAAATCCCCTTTTGTGGATTGGTCAAAAGACAATTGTAATAGGCAGAATAAGAAGCCAACCCTAGCAGATATTAAAGAGGCCCAAAAATATAATAAAGGTGGGTTTACCCACCTAGTTTGAGAAGTTGGCCCTGCCAGTGAAGAGACACTTCACACGTGCCAGAATTGTATAAATAAAGAGGCCAACACCTCACTTAGACACATAACTCACTTTTTCATTAAAAGACAAGTTTTGGATCTGCTGCTAGAGAAGAAGGAGAGAGAGAGTGGCACATATATGGGAGAGGACTTTCTGTATTAGTTTAAGAGATCTCTTGGCATTGTATTGGCTATCTATATTAAGGAAGTTTTGCTGGGTTTTCTTCCCCTAGAGGGTTTCCCAGGATAAATGTTGTGTCTCTTGTGATTGTGTATTTCTTAGTGATATTGGATTATGTTATTGTTATCTAATGGAATGAAAACATCTATAGTAATAGATTAAACATTAACAATCCATCCTAGGGAAGTCTGACATTATTTCCACAAAAACTAGCGATTTCTTGTATTTCTAGGAGGAAAAATCAAGATCAAAATATTGCAAAATAACAATCCATTTATTGTATTTCCCCATTATGATATGCCTGGTAAGGACATATTGAAATGGACTGAAATCCACAACCACAGTAGTCTTTAAAAGTAAGATATAGTGACGTAATCTCTGAACTGCATGTACGACAACTAAGGCTAGCTTCTCTATGTAGGAGTATTTAAGTTTGGGACCAACTAGATTTCAGATAAAGTAGTAGATAAAGTTCTTATGGAGCTCATCATCTTTCTGAAAAATAACCATACCAACCATCCCTCCAGATGCGAAATTGTAAAGAAAAAAATCTCTACTATAGTCTGGGGGCTTCAACAAAGGTGTCAACACCAAGGCTTTCTTAAGAGCATCAAAGGATTTCTGGGCTCACTCATCCCATATTAACAAAGTGTCCATCTTAAAGAGATGCATGAAATCCTTAGTTATGTTGGCATAGTTGGATACGAAACAACGCAGGAGGTTAGCCTCCCTTATAAACCTTGAAGTTGTTGAATGTTGTGTGGGGGAGGTAATCAAAGTATTTCCTTAACCTTCATAGGATCCACCATGATCCCATTCTTAGAAAATATGAATCATAAAAGGTGACCAGACCTAACACAAAAGATGCATTGTGAGGGTTCAACCAAATGCGATAATAATGAAATCTTTCAAATACTAGTCGAAGTTGATTAGAATGATCTACCCTCTTACGAGAGTGGGAAATGATATCATCCAGATAATATTCGACAATATCATGAAATGAAAAGGTCATGGCACGTTGAAAGGTCGCTCCAGTGTTTTTAAGGCCGAAAGGAATCTTCTGGTATGCAAAGGTACCCCAAAGACAAATAAACATTGTCTTTTTTTGGTCCTCGGGTTTTATTTGAATTTGATTATAACCTGAAAATCCATCCATAAAATAAAAGACTTCGCTTCCCACACATTTGTCAAGAATATGGTCAATAAAGGGAGTGGGGAATTTATCTTTAGGACAAGCTTTGTTCAGTTCCCTAAAATCCATACATATGTTGATGGTTCCTTGCTTCTTATCTATGGGAATAGGGTTGGACAAATATTCAGTCAAGGGAACCAAGTATATGAAGCCAACATTGAGCAACTTCTCCACTTCTTTCTTAATCGGGGGATTTCCTAGGATTTACAGCTCTAATTCATTGTTGAAAAGGTTTAGCATTCATATAAGTTTTAATTTAATGCTTGAAAATGTTGGGTTTGATCCCTTGCATCTCTTCATACAACCAAGCAAATACATCTCGGAATTCCTTTAAGAGATCGGTGTAGATCTGAATTTCCTCATGCGAACAATCTGCATCAATATATCAATTTTTTATTTTACCATGGGTTTGAGAGATGTCGATCGTGATGGTAGGATAAATTTTCTCCATGTTTCCTTCGACATAAATACCATGTGTATCTAATGAAACCATGGCGTGACCAACCATCTCACTCAGGGAGGACCTAAACTCATCCTGTTCAATCCTCACAAGCTCTGGGATAAAATAAGATCGATGATGCATATCGTCCCAAGGCATATCAGGACTAGACATGGCCTCTAATATGGATTCATCCGAGGGTAAATTATATTCAAGGTAATCATGTGAATAGGATGATTGTACAACCCATATGGACTCTAAGACAGGATCCACCTTGTTCGTCTGCAAGCAGGAAGGATCTGGGTCAGTAGTATCTTCTTGTATAGCGTGATATGCAATTTACACTGCATACAGTGGAATTTCCATCTCGATGTGTGAATGACCTTCATACGACACATTTAGGGAAGGTAGGGTCCAACGTTCATGGAAATACGAAGTATGGAAAGGAACAGATCTCATGGACAATGAAGACTCACTGGAGACAACATTAATGTATGAAATTGGTGTTGGGAAATCGAAAGTACCTATTAAGGAGAATTACATCCCAACACCAACATTCTCAATTGCATGCTGAGAATTATCAATAATGGGGACCGAAGGCCCCACCAATGCAGTAGGACTAGGAAGCGCAAAGGACAATTGATCGATCTTCATAATATTTCCTTCGTGAGGAAATCATAGAGTGTGAAAAACCGATGACACAATGGTTGTCATAACGTAAGTCCAATTATGCCCTATAAAAATATTGTAGTTGAGACTCGTAGGGATGATTTTAGGGGATAAATTTCGCTCATGGGCTAATTTTCCATGCTTTTTCGAAAAAAAAGATTCTCTTTTCTCAAATTTATTAGCCCAAAATCTATAGAATAAAATTATCTTACCTTAAAAATAGCCCAAATTTTATAGAACCTATATAAAATCCTTATAAATTTGAATATTTTACAAAAACATCGCCAACATTTTATAGTTTTCATATTAAAGACTAGTAAGATTCTCCAAGGTTTCTACATTTTGAGATAAATTTCCATCCTTAAAATTATCTCTGGTCGAAAGGTGCATCAACCACCTTGACCTTGACCTCCACAGCCTTTCTACCTAACTGGACCAGGAAAGAAAGGATATCATGGGGTATAAAAGAATGTTCATCAAATGTATTTAACATGGTCATGGATTGAGACAAGGGTGGAGAGCCAATGGCTTCCAACAATCCAAAGACATCACGGATGTCGAACCACCTTAATCAAAGACAATACATTTGATGATAAAATTTGTATACTCCACATGGATGTGAAATACCACATGGTAAGGTAAGTGAGGCTTAACATCCGTGACAACAAACTTGATAACCTTTGAGCAACATAGGTCTAGATCTCCCAACGTAGATATAAGGTGTTCCTTTGTGTAGGACATGTCTTGAGCACCTCCAAAGATGACATCACACACAGGGTTATGCCCAAATCCTCGACAATCAAGTAACTTTGGGTGGCTCTAGAATTAGGATTGTGGGAAGAGAAGTTAAGGACTCCTATCAGAATACAAGGAAGAGGTTCAGGCTTATCAATCTACAAATGTGTTTCTGGAGGAGGGGGAGGCTCTAGACCTAAAATAGGCTATGAAGAACCATAATCACGAGATCAAGTGGCTACACTAACCTCATATTGAACCATATTTATGCATAGATGGCCACCATCATGTGTCGAGGGGTTTTGACTCCCATTTTACTCATTTCTGATGTTGGAGGTCCCCAAGTTCATATTCTGGTTATGTGGAAATGGGTTAGTCAACACAACAGGAAAGATTAGGCTTCCTCAATTTTGGGGCACAAGTGGGTAAGATTATCATTTTTACAAAGCTTACAGGGAAACCTCACCTTCCTCTTTTCTTTTTTTCCCTCACCAACAATATTGTTATATTTATCATTATTATTATCGTCCTTGGATTTATTATTATTATTCTTCCCACCCTTATGATTATTACCTCATCCTTTCTTCTTGTTCCCTCCGGGTTGTTGGTTACCATTTGGTTCGACGATGATTGTACAGAATGCACATCCGTCGAATGGGTGGTTGAGGACAAAGTCGTAGCTTGTCCTCCTATAGACTGGTTAAGAGACAAATATTTTAGTTGGTTCATCACCATGTCTGTAGTCTTCACATTTGTGGAGCCTATGATGCAATCAACATGAGGCCAATTATTTTGTCTAGGATCGTAATTCAACTTTTACGTGTCAGGGATAATTTTGTAAATAATCCCAAATTGAGCATATATAAGGTCCAATTGTTGGGCTTTGAAGATGGCCTCTTCCTCATATGTCACTTTGTATGTAGAAACATCCTTCAAAATGTAAGGAAATAAATACTTGAGGAACCATTCCAACAAAAACTATGGAGGAATGTAGGATTTAATTAACCTCTTATTTCTATGCCACTCTTGAATATGATCAAAGATGTGGGTGTCTTTATCTTGACAAAAATACGATAAAATTTCTATGTCGACATCATTACGAACCGACAACTGGAAGTGATCAAGAAAAACCAATACCATTTGATTGAAATTTTTGTAGGTTCCCCCAGGTAGCTCGATGTACCATTTCATGACAACCCCCATAAGGGTGTGTTGAAATATCCTCAAACAAATAGAATCATCATTAAGGGAGTTAGATGAGAACCATAGGTCAAAAGTAATCACAAGATCACTCGAGTCCTCACCAATATTTCCCTCAAACTTTGGAATGTTAGAGGGAAGCTTGGTGGGAATGGGGGGGCATGATGGATTGTGATGCACTGGATCATTCATTAATTTTGACAAGTCTAGCAGATTTAATGTGGCCAGAAAAAGGTAGTTGGGGCTGTGATGTCTGAGCCCATTCTCCCAGGAAAGACTAGTTCCAAGAAGGGTTTTGGTATATACCATGGCCCTGTCTGGTAGGACAGTATCCTCCTCCCAACTGATTCATAAAATTTTGTAAGGGCATCATCACCGAGGAATCTTCTTGCAAGGAGAAAGCGACATGATGTGGGGTACTCAGGTGAGGATATATGTTTCCCCCAAATGAAGGAAATTCGTGTGGGGGGTTTCCCATACTATAAAATTGACTCCCTCCATATGAAACAATAGATGTTAGAGGGAGGTTTTCCATTCAAAAATAGTTCATAGGAATCGACATTATGGAAGAAGGAATGACAGATGGGATATGAGAGGTAGAAGGCCCACCCATTTGTGGATTCCATCCTGGAAAATTGTGGTTGGGATTGGGTCAAGAAGAAGGATGATTCCACCCTCCTATCATAGGATTTGGTTGAGGGATATGAACCCCACCAAACGCAAAAAGAGTGTAATTAGGCATCATGCCCCCAGACCCAAAACTAGGATTCGCATGAGACGATGAAACGAAGGATGAAAAGTGTGAAGTCATGTATGGCATACCAAAAGAGAAAGGATTAGTGGTCGAAGGCATTTACTAAGTATTATTATTTGGCATACCACTCAGGAACATAAAAGGATTCATTCTCATGGACTAAAAAGAGACCATGGGTTAGATAACATTAGGTGAGGGAGCCTACAAAATATAAACAACTGACAATGAGGGAGTCTACAAAATATAAACAACTGACAATGAGGGAGTCAAGGACACCCCATTAATCACAATGGACATTAGAGTCGAAGGCATCTCGAGACATTCATATATAACTCAGTTCTCATGGTAGGACAATTGTGATCATGGGAGGTGGAGATATATGTACCACGCTTATTAACTCTACACCTTTTAGGAGGTGGCTTCGGTAAAGGATCTAGTTGTGTTGGTATATTAAAAATACAAAGATACTGGTGAGGAGGACGGTATTTCTCCAAGATGAATCACATCCCGAGAAACAATACAAAATCCTAAGGTAGACTAATAATAAAAAATAACACTCCTAAATAAAGCTAAAGGCCAATGCACGCAAACATGATATGGTGGCTAAAGGGACCTCCTAAACTAAAGAAGGTATGCCTCTCCCAAGAGGGGATGAGACTCCTAAACAATAGAGTGGAGGTAACATAACCAGTTATAAGGACCTGCATAGGCTTCATAGTGAATTCGGTTAAATTAATCCAAAGAGAAAATCCTCCATAAAGTATATGTGTTTTTCGATCCCTATCTGACTCGGGGTACCTGCAAAATAACCCTTGCAAGAAACCTATGTGGCTACCTAGGTCAAGCAACTAAATTCACCATGGTATAACCAATGCTCAAGCGAGAAGTCACAAGTCTGGTCCACCGTATGGGTAGGGTAGAAAAAACTGAAATCTCGAAAGAACCGCCTCTCAAGGAGGTAAAGGCACTATCAAAACTCTCAGATATGAACAAAACCCTAAAAATATATCTGATGCTAGGAAGGTATTAGAGGACTATCTCTAAAACCAACTTCACACGACCTCGTTCTTAACTTCGATGTGAGTAGAGCCTCCTGAGAAAACCAATTACATAATGGGTTTCACCACTCCATGGTTAGACACATATGTTGAGTGTTATATTGTTGGATACGTTTACTCACAAAATCTTATTTCAAGGCCCTAGGTCCTACACTTGTTTGTGTACCCTAAAAAATAAAATCGTTTCTAATCAATTTTAATTATTCAACATTAATTTTAATGGATTCTTCTTACTCATTAGGTGGGATCATGAAACTTATGGTATTAAGATTCGACATATATCAAAAGGAAGCAAATATAAAAAAATCTGCTAAGTACTAGTCTTGATATTCAAAGAAATGGTATGCTTCTAAATGTTGTTTCCAAGATGCAATTTCTATAATTTCAATGAAGTGAAATATTTCATCATATGCCAAAACTAATGTAAAGCATCCAAAAGTGAAAATTCTCTAAGTAATATGCAAAAAAGAAACATTTTTTTTTTGTATTTTCAATATAATGAAATGAAAATGCAAGGACTGAATAACAACCTCACAGAAAGATGCTACTATAAGAAAAAAGAGACAAGCCAAGAAGGACACCAAGAAGCGACTACCCAGACTATAATGTAAGGGAAACAAATGAGAAAAATGACAAGAAATGAGTTCTCGCAAAATATTCACCAATAACACGACTTCCTATCACTCTGTAGGAACTTAACAGTCAGAATAAGGGCCCAAGAAGTCTCACCAACCAACAAAACTCACCCAAAAAACACTAAACACATCCAAAAGGACTCAGAAGATAGTGTATGTGATTGGTTAGGGAGCATAAGCATATGTACACGCCCTAAAGACCGACAACTCACGTATGTACACGATTGTCAAAGGAAAACCCATGTATGCCAAAGAAGACATTGCCTAGGTAAGGGTTAGGCCAAGAAACTCATATACAAAACAAAATACAAGTTGTCAAGCAACATGCGACACAGAAACTCAGAAAAGAATAGAGAAAATCAAGGAGAAAAATCACCCAATACCCCAAAAGGGAGATATTCCCCAGTGGAGTCATCAATTTTGTTACAAGGAAAATATCTCTATGGCTAGGGGAAAACCACAACAGATGGAACGACACCTAGAAATCAACTATAATCTCAAGTATGTTGTATAAATGAAAATTATAACAAGAGAAGGCTAGAATCCTACCTCGTCTGGAATTCTGAAGATGACCACGATTGAGCTCACGATCGAAATATTTATACTGCGACTTATCCTCAACAACCAAGATACGCAAGAACATGGAAATTATATCTAATGTTAGCATATAAAACAACATAATCCATTAACATGCATACCAAATATGCCTAGCATGGAAAGTAATACAAATATTTGTGACATATAATTGGACGAGAAAAGAGTATTTATATTAATGTAATCAACATAAGTACATAGGTGACAAACTCCTATAAAAGAACATATCAAAACTGAGAAACCAAGTCCCTCCAGCTGGGCCTTCACCACTTCAATCCTCCATAAAGGAAAACTCACAAGTAGTAGGAACCAATGAATTTATCCATATCAAAATAGGAAGAGCTTGGGGGCTGAATACGAGTTCAAACTTTCAAGGACAAAGGGATGCAGACTCAATATGAGGTGAAATTTATCCAGAGTTTCTTTTCTCTCATTGATGAATGGGGGTCCTCAAGGCTTGTCTATGGCTCAATTTATATCCTCCAAATGGAATTAAAGGGTAAAGTTGAAGCATTTCTAGTATATGGAAGTTCAAGGATCATGGATCTCATGACATGACATGGAAATCTGACATATTTTTTATTTTTTTAGCACAAAACCCGATGTACACAGGCTGTAGTGGAGAAACCTATGTATATGCAATTTGTCTTACTGTGTCTGTGTATATGGAAAAAAAATGTATTTTTGACTCTAGAGTGAGAAAAAGGGGAAATTAAGTCTACGGAGGGAAATTGAAGGTCATCAAAGCAAGATGCATGGAGTGTGGAAATTTTTTCTATAACAAATAGTTTTAGTTGTTAGAGAAATTTCAGCCATGCAGCTGAAAAAAAGTTTCAGGAAGGGATGTTATATTTTTTCAACCCATATGGAAGAAGCAACCAGAGGTATAATTCCAATTATTGAATACCATCTAGTCTTTTGGGATTTTGAAGATGATTTTGGGGAAAATTGCAAGATTGCTACCAAAGAGAGACATTGATTTCTCTATTGATTGTTGGAAATTTGGTTGTCATTGATGTCAACCTTGATAAATAGGTGAAGTATCCTTGATTTATTGGTTTGAGAAGCATTGTCAATATTGGACATATTGTTATGAAGGTGACTTGAATGTCAAGCATTGTCAATATTGGACATAATGTTATGAAGGTTGGACATAATGTTATGAATTTAACTTGAATGCAAAGCATTGTCAATATTGGACATAATGTTATGAAGGTGAATTGAATATCAGTAGAAAGATATTATTTATTAATATATTGTATGAGATTTATACACTCATCTTATATTGTATAAGGTTGAGATTGTATCATTAACATCCATGCACAAAAGAAACAATTGTGAAGAAATTGTCCATATAAAAAGGGTAAATGGATAATCCAATATGGATCCATACAAATCACAAATAAAGAAGTTAATAAGATATTGTTCATTAAAAGTGATTCA
>ML810924.1:14316-27884 GCA_009831015.1 Picea engelmannii
TATAGGCAAAAAGGTACATTGTGTGGTCCTAACACTAGTCATGCTTTTTTTCATTGGAGATATAAAATCATTTCCTTGGGAAACACAATTTTAGATCTTTTGAAAGGTTTCTTGCTTGAAGTTGGTTGGCCTCATTGAGAGGAGTATTCCCATACTATGGCGTCCCCTCTCTCCCACTACTTATTTACGTTGTTAAAAAGTTACATCTTCATCCATTAGGGCTGCATAAACCCTAACTCATTTGCTTAAATAACTCTCTTATCAACTATTGGATTTTGCTCAAAGTTTGCACATTGTTTCTCCTTGGTCCAATGCACTTTTTGGAAAATTTTGAGTGTATTTAAGTGAATGATTTTATTGATGTAATACATTGAATGTCACAAAAATAATTCTGATATAATTGTTTGTAAACAGGTGTTTACAAAATCCTTATCTTTTATGCTAAAAATATTGGTTTTTCATCTTGAGTTTAACTAGTCATTTACTAGTCCTTCTCTTGCATTTTCTACTTGATCTTTAGCATTTATTGAGAAGATTATAGTACCATTTTCTTGATGATATATATTTTTATCTATTTCTGAAAATTAGGGAAATAAATATTAATTTGTTGATCCAAAACATACAGCATTGTAAAGTGTATTTTCTTGTGTCTTAGGCAGGTATTTCATCATTTGCAGGTTACTCAACATACTTGGAAACCCTTGTATCTTCCCAAGACTTAATTCCACACATTTCAGTCCACTTATAATTTACCTCTAGGCGCTTCACTTCCACTTCCCTCCATCTCCATCTCAATCCCCCTAGGTTCACTAGGATCACCTCCCTAGAGTGACCTAGTGACCCTTGAAGTACGGGACCTACATCGAGGTGACATTGGGTGTAGGATTCCCAAGTTTTATCACTTACTTTGTGGTTGGATTGGGATTTTCCAAATCTACAACTTCCGTTATAACATTTTGGTGTTGTTGTCGAGGAGGATTTTGAATACTCTTTCAAACCCTAACGACACTTTGGTAAGCTATCCCGAAGCCTTTACCTTAGATTTCCTAGAGACTCCACCCAAGGGACATTCCCTTTCCACCCTTCTTGATGATATCATATTGAATCTCATCTAGTGACTCCACCTTCCTAGTGTTGAAATATTGTAAGTGCAAAGAGTATTCTATTTATTATTGATGTACTATTCATTAGATCAATCCCCTTTTGTGGATTGATCATGTAGGGAATTGTAAATGACCAAATCCCCTTTTGTGGATTGGTCAAACCCTAATTGTAATATGTAAATTGAGAAGTCGGCCCCCAGGAAAATTAAAGTGGCTCTAACGACCCAGAAAGACAAGTCGACCCTACCAGTGAAGAGACACCTCCTTTCAACACTTGCCAGTTTGTATAAATAAAGGAATATATACACTCATTTGTTCACTCACTCAGCTCACTCATCTACTATGCAAGTATTGAAGGAAGGTGCAGTTACCAGTTGTTGGAAGAAGGAAGAGAGAGAGGTGCATTGCTTGGGAGAGGATATTCTCTAATGTTTGGTTTATTTTCTTTGCATTGGATTGGCTATGGTTCTTTGATTATTTTATACTCTAACATCATGGTAGTTTGTCTCTCATAGAGAGAGAGTTATTCTGGTACTTTACTTGGTTATTGAATCTATATTAAATAAGTTTTGATGGGTTTTCTTCCCCTTGATGGTTTCCCAGGATAAATGCTTGTGTACTCTGTGATCTTGTTTCTTTCAGTAAGATCATTATTATGATGTTGTTATAATTGTAATAATTACTATTGAACTCGGGATTAATAATAACAATAGAAGAAAGAAACTTAACATGGTATCATAGCTAAGTTGAAGAGAGCATCTTTCACAGGAAAAAGAAAAAATGTCATTGTTGTTGTACAAGAAAATTAGGTCTTTTTAATAAAGAGGAATTTTGGCCCAAAGATCATCTAGAAAAGTGTTCCCTAGCATAAGGAACTCATTGGAACCTTCAGTGCACCTTTTCAATGGATAGAACTCCCGGAAAGTGAAACCCTAGTTTTCACCAGTACCAGAAGTACCAGAAAAATAGACGTACCATGAAACCAGAAGTACCAAAAAACTGGAAGTACTAGAAAATTAGAAGCACCGGTCCAGAAATCCGTTGGTCAAGTTTGAAGGGGAAAAAAATGGATTTTATGAAATCTAACCACACCAAGCTACTCGCCTCAGCCAAGTGCACCTCCTAGTAAGTTCAAAATTCAATTATAAGCATTTTCATTTTTTGGTCATTTTCCTAGCTCCAGGTAAACGATGTCTGCAAACACTAAGCTTGTTGAAAAGCTACAAGGTGTGGAAAAATTTTGTTCCTGGAAGTATAGGATTGAAATCATTCTTGAAGAGAATGACCTAGCAAGATTCATTAAAGAGAATGTACCAAAACCCGTCGATGCTGCAGCTAAAGAAAAACACCAAAAAGACACAATTAGGGCCAAAAGAATCATTGCAGATTATATTAAAGATCACTTGATTCCTCAAGTGGCCTCAAAGAAGACTCCAAAATAAATGTTTTATGCCCTAACATGATTATCTAAGAACTCAACTCAAGAATACAAGGATGCAAAAATTTGAAACAATTCAGGAATATTTCTCTAGAATATCACAATTCAAAGAACAACTAGAAGCTAACTCCATAAGAGTTACATACAAGAAGAAAGATGTTTCAAAGATCAGATGCTACAACTGTCAAAATTTGGGACACTTTTCCTATGACTGTCCTCAAGGAAAAGGGAAAAAAAATCATCAAGCACATGTGGTAGAGAAAGAGGAATCTCCTCCCTCAAAGAAAGCTTTAGTAGAAATTGAGGATTATGTACTTTAAGTTGAAGATAGTTGATCTGAAGAAAGATAGAAAATGGTGGAGTCTGTGGAGCCTCCCCACACAAAAACAAAATATAAGTATTCATGTTTATTTTTAGTATCTTCTTTACTTTAATACTTTATAATTACAAGTTAGATTTTTGTGAGAATGTTAACTAACCTTGTTTTATTTTAGTGTCTATGCAGACTTATCAAAGAAGAGGATAAACAAAGAGATAAAATATTTATTTCAGGTATGATCACTCATGAGAGTGACAAAGGTATGTGTTTAGCTATGATAGTAAGGGAAAATTTGGTAATTTTATATCTAGAGTGAAAAAGAGTTCAAAAGTCTTATTCATGATTAGGGTTTCATATGTGTACATGGTTGAACAAATTTTGATTAAGAAAATATGTGTACTACTCTAATAGAAATCATGATACAATTTTATTTGATTACTTCTTATTGTTACTGATTGGTTGACTAAGTGGCATATCTCATAAATCATATTTTAAGTAAGTTTATAGGTCTCGAAAGAAATAACTTATGACTTGACTTACAAAAGTTAGACAACATGAGAAGGACCTATGATATGGTGACAGTCAGTAAATACCAGACAATATCTAGTATTTATATAGGAGCAAGAGGGTCCTAAATATGCATAAAAGAAATGTTCAAGATGAAGAGAAAGATGGATACTCAGATATAGTTGATGAGATGCAGGTAACTGTAGGTTGTTCCAGTACCATTCTTATAGATGCAGAGGGAGAAGGTTGATCCAGTATGAAGTTAGAAAGAAATAAATTTTCGACCTCAAGAAGGAACCTAGGATATTACAGAAGAGAACTTCAAGGATGATGATTATCATATGTTACACAGTTAAAGAAGATATTAGTTTGGTGAAAGAGGGAGCTATGTCTCCGAGTTTGAAATGGAGGATCGTGATTTGGTGCAGTTAGGAAAGTAGTGGTCCATGGAACAGTTTACTCAGTGGATGAGTAATGAGATATTTTGATCAAGATGAAAGTTATCCAGTAGATGGATGGTGCCCATCAAGTGGGTAGCATGGTATTATACCATGGAAATATTTTGGACCACAAGAGATTTTGTTTTTCCATATCCCATAGCTAGACCTTCGTAGACAAGGAATGATAAATCCCACAGGTATACCTTCATAGAGAAGGAAAAGAGAAGATGCCTTCATAAAGAAGGAAGAGACCTTCGTAGATAAGGGGAATGAGAAATTTTCCAAGGTTGGCCTATGTCCAAGTGTTGAGTTTTGGATACTCTAGGGACATGCTAGAATACCCTCGTAGAGAGGGGTGTGACTACCCTCGTAGAGAGGAGTGTGGATATTTCTCCAAAGAGAAGCGGGTAGATACTCTTTGTTAGGATCCTAACCCGAGCATAAGTAGAACAATATATTCAGATGTAATAAAGGTCAATATTAATAAGGCCTTTCAATAAAATAGAATAAGGTGGATCTAAGAAGACCTAATAGAATATTTCGCTTCTAGAAGGATCTTCCTCTATATGCTTCTTTTTAGTATAAATAGGAGTCGAGGGTATGAGAAACCTAACATGGATATTATTGTAATATATCTCTCTGCTCAACTAGAGGTTTCCCCTTGAAGAGGCCCGTGAACATTTCTTTCATATTCAAAGTGTTATTTCTGTTATTATTCTCATATCATTTAAGTGCTATTGTGGTGAATGTTCTAGTTATATTGTTGTTATTCTGCCATTTCTAGCATTTTATTTATGTTCTGCATACATTTTGTATCTGGTATATTACAAGTGGTATTAGAGCACTTTCCTCGAGAGAAAGTGTGGGTTAATTTTTTTTCCAGGGTAGAGACATATTCCGATGTCTTTAATCCACATAGATCTATCGTTACACACATAAACCCATGGTTGAGGGATTCATACACGCAGGAAATACAAGTGGTACTTAAGCACACATTTGTTGGCCACCCTTGTAACCCTTGTTGGTACCCCTTCGAGTGGTAGCACATCATACAACACCTATGTATCGATCGGCCTAGATTACCTGAAAGCCCTCTTTAGATAAACCGATCGGCCACCTGACTACTATAGTGTCACCGAGATTAGCACTCGGGAAGATACTCTCTAGTACCTAGGTAGTCGAGTAGTACGGATAAGGGTATGGTCTATCCTCCTTAGTTAGTGCCTTAAGATATTGGGCCGAGTACTATTGTTGGACCCCACACGTATATCAGAGAGATATAGCATAGGTCAAACCCTTGTCTGTGGAACCCTTGAATACCTAACCCTTGGGGACAGAAACATAAAAAAAATAAAACATACAAGATCTATTGCTGCGCAACTGAGTTCGGGTTTCCAAGTAAATACACATTTCTTTCTGGTTAAGAATTTGGGCATTTCCTCTCTACAATATTCTTCAGACTGGAGTTTAACTCTGCAGGTGTAAAAAAAAAGTCTGGAAAATGTTTCACCATTATTTGAGACCTATTCCATTGGATTCATCTCTTCGCCCTTATCACATCCATCCATACCATTTTTCGGCAAAATTTTTGACCCCGCCTACCCCTTTTTAGTTCCCCCATCCTCATGGGCCATACCTGTAGCCAAGACTTGGAAGCTCTCTTCAACACCTTGCAATTTGGTCTCATCAAGACCCAATAAGAAGTGAAACAAATCAGTGCCAATGTTGCCACCATCAATACAACCATGCAGTCCTCAAGGGAGGAAATCAAACAAGACCTCACCACCCAGCTTGAATCAGTCTTTTCAGCACTCTGCACCAAACTGCATATCTCTACAAGATCCATTTTTTATCTTTCATTCATTGTACTAGATTGGCTCCAAGTTGTTCGCCAAGAATGGCTACAAGATCCCAAAAGTTCGCAGTTGATCCAACAATTGCAGTCCAATGCTCCATCTTCCCCAGGGTACTCTTGGCTACATGATGAAATTCGATACAAAGGTCATTTGTATTTAAGTAAACAATCAAATCTTAAATCCATAGTACTTTCTAAGCTTCATGTTACACCCATAGCAGGGAACTCTAGGTTCACCAAAACCTATGACAGGGTCAAACGTTCCTTTCTCTAGGATGGTATGAAACAGGACATTCATAATTTTGTCGTTGAATGTGATGTGTGTCAATGCCACAAGGGAGAAACAGTCAAATCTTCAGGCACACTACAACCTCTCCCAATTCCACCTGTTATTTGGAAGGATATCTCTATGGATTTTATTACCGGCTTACCCAAATCGGGAAATAAATCAGTCATCATGGTGGTTGTTGATCTCCTTTCCAAGTATGCTCATTTCTATGCCCTTCAACATATACAACATCCATAGTGGCTCAAATTTTCATGGATCAGGTCTTCAAGCTTCATGGCATGCCGCACTCTATTGTTTCTAATCGCGACCCAACTTTCACAAGCAATTTTTGGCAAGAACTGTTCAAGATACAAGTCACTGAATTGCATCTCAACACAGCTTATCATCCCCAGACTGATGGCCAAATATAAGTTGTCAACAAGTGTTTGGAAACATATTTGAGGTGTTTTGGCTTGGAAAATAAAAATCAGTGGGCTCAATGGTTAGCCCTAGCTGAATGGTGGTACAAACTTTGTACCATACAGCTACACTCATGACTCCTTTTGAAGCAGTATATGGACAGAAACCACCTTCAGTTCTCTCATACTTATCGGGTGCCTCGAAGGTCTAAGCGGTTGACCTAACACTTACAGCTCAATAGGATATTCTTCGTACCCTGAAAGAGAATTTGGTCATGGAATAGAATCACATGAAGCAATAAGCAGATCAAGGTCACTCTGAATGTCAATTTGCAGAAGGGGATCAAGTGTTTCTTCAAATGTAACCTTACAAGCAAACTTCCCTCAAGGCCGACCATTGTCAGAAGCTAGTGCCCAAATTTTATGGTCCTTATACCATTCTCAAGCATGTGGGACAAGTAGCCTATCAGTTATCTTTGCCCATCCATTCGAAGCTACATCATGTTTTTCATGTTTCATGCTTAAAGAAGGTGATTGGAGCTAAGTTTCAAATTCAAACCAACCTTCCAGAGTTAGTTGAAGAAGGATCCATTTGGCTACAGCCATAAGCAGTTTTGGACCAACATGAGCATCACCTACATCAGAGAACCATCAAGGAAGTGCTAGTCCAATGGAAAGATACAACTCCAGCATATTCCACTTGGGAACCAACTACCATTCTGCAACAATTTCCTCATCTCAAGCCTTGAGGACAAGGTTTTTTTTAAGGGGGTGGACATGTTAGGGTCCTAACCCAAACATAGGTAGAACAATATATTCGGATGTAATAAAGGTCAATATTAATAAGGACTTTCAATAAAATAGAATAAGGTGGATGTAAGAAGACCTAATAGAATCTTTCTCTTCTAGAAGGATCTTCCTCTAGATGCTTCTTTTTAGTATAAATAGGAGTCGAGAGTATGCCAACCCTAACTTGGATATTATTGTAATAGAGATCTTCTCAACTGGAGGTTGTCCCCTCGAAGAGGCCCGTGAACATTGCTTTCATATTCAAAGTGTTATTTCTATTATTATTCTCATATCATTTCAGTTCTATTGTGGTGAATGTTATGGTTATATTGTTGTTATTCTGCCATTTCTAGCATTTTATTTCTATTATGCATACATTTTATATCCGGTATATTACACTCTCCTCTGGCCAAGGATTGAGTAGCCTGGAACACAAACCTTGACCATGTGGAATGGTTAGCTGACTCTTGAGGTTTATGTCATGATCCTATTTGGATCATGGAAAGGGAGTTTAGTCTTTCCTAGGCTAGCATCTTAGCTTCTCTAGTTCATGTGGGATGACTAGGAGTGAAGCTATGGTAGTAGTCCTCCCTAGTGGATGGGTGAGATACATGAATACAAGAGAAGGGATAACATAAAAGGAATGGAAAAACTCATAGAATATATTATGTGTGAAGATAAGACAGCTTATGTGTGAAGATAAGATATCTTTTATGCGAAGATAAGAAAGAGTATCTTATGTGTAAAGATGAAAGAAAGAAAGAGTATCTTCTACGTGAAGATAAAGAGAATAAARCATCTTTAATATGGATTCATAGAGAACCARTCAGTGATAGTGATGCTAGATGACCAAGTGGATCATATTGATGCCTCMTATTACCCAGTTGATGATGTTACCCAGTTGATGATGTTGCCTAGTTGATGATGTTACCCAATTGATGATGTTATCCAGTGGATGTTGTTTCCCAGYTGATGATGTTATCTAGTGKATGTTGCTACACAGTTGATGATGTTATCAAATGGATGTTGTTTCCYAGATGATGATTTTATCTGGTGGATGTTGTTACCCAGTTGATGATGTTATCCAGTTGATGTTGTTGTCCAGTTGATGATGATTATCCAGTTGATGATATTTCCCAGATAATATTGTTCAGTTGATGATGCCATTCAAGCTCCCTRCTGTGAATGATGATATTGATGATGAGAAAAACTTMTGATGATTTATAGATATGTCATTCAATGTTCCAGATGTTGTTGATGTTGTTTCCCTCTCTCTCTCTCTCTCTTGATGATGTTGTAGAATACCCTTCTTGTTAAGGGGGAGTGTTGAAATATTRTAAATGCAAAGAGTATTCTATTTATTATTGATGTATTMTTCATTATATCAATCCCCTTTTGTGGATTTATCATGTTGGTCATTGTAAATGACCAAATYCCATTTTGTGGATTGGTCAAACCCTAATTGTAATATGCAAATTGAGAAGTCATCCCCCAAGAAAATTAAAGTGGTTCTAACCATCCAGAAAGACAAGTCGACCTTGCCAGTGAAGAGACACCTCCTTTCAGTGCTTGCCATCTTGTATAAATAAAGGAAGCCAGCCACTCATTTTTTCACTCACTCAGTTCACTCATCTAGTGCACAAGTATTGAAGGAAGATGCAGTTACCAGTTGTCGGAAGAAGGAAGAGAGAGAGGCGCATTACTTGGGAGAGTATATTCTCTAGTGTTTGCTTTATTGTCTTGGCATTGGATTGGCTATGGTTCTTTGATTATTTTATGCTCTAGCATCATGGTAGTTTGTCTCTCATAGAGAGAGAGTTATTCTAGTACTATACTTGGTTATTGAATCTATATTAAAGAAGTTTTGTTGGGTTTTATTCCCCTTGAGGGTTTCCCAGGATAAATGCTTGTGTACTCTATGATCTTGTTTCTTTCAGTAAGATCCTTATTATGTTTTTGTTATAACTATAATAATTACTATTGAACATGGGATTACTAATAAAAATAGAAGAAAGAAACTTAACACCCATAACCCACTTTTACCTGATCCATTTCCATCATTTAGTGAGCCTTGAGCTCATCTAGCGACTCCATTGAGGTATTACCATAAGTAATGGAACCATGGCCTCACGGGACTTACCATGGGAATTCCATAAGGTTTATCCCTCCTTTTATTTTCAGGATATTCCTAAATATCCAAACCCTTTCCAGATGGAATGGAGGGAAAATTTCCCCAAGTTTGATGATGATCCAGCTCTAGTAGTCACCCATGTCATGAATTATATGAAGTATGCCTCGAGCTTAAATGTGCAAAATGAATATGTGTTCATGAAAATTCCTACATCTTCTTTGGAATCAAGTCAAAGGGATTGGCTTGCACACTCATGTGATCCAAGGAGTACCCCTTCTTATACAAAGCTCATTGAATAATTTATCAGACAATATCAGTCAGCTACTCTAAGTTTGAAAGATTATTCCAAGAGCTCAAGCACACTCTTTGTCGATAAGGTTTTCCAATCGATGATGAGACAATATATGAATAAAAGATTGAAGAAGATGTGGATGAGAGGTATGATGAAGATGAAGTATCTACTCCTCCACTTGATGATGACATCGAGGCCTCTACTCCTCCAGCACATCAATAAGAGAACATGATGAGTTATAATCCTTTTGAGAACTTTGATGATGCTTTGTTCCATGACTATGGAAATTAAGAAAATTGCCCAAAAGATATCGATGAAGTTTCTCTTGCAGAAGGCTTCAATGACAATTTGTTATATGATTTCCATTTTGAAGAAAATGAAGTTATCCAACCTTGTGAGGAAGTGATCAGCTCCTATTTTGCAGATGAATTCATGGAACAACCCTCTGATATAGTTGACGAACACATTGATGATTTCATACTGGTTTGGAGACGTAGATGGGATGTGAGTTGTTTCATTATTGATAGAGATCCCATTTATGACATTGAGGATGGATCTCAGGGAGAGGGGGTTGAGCTTTCATCATGAGAGGGATGGTCCTCAAACATATATGATTAAGATGCTCGACATTTTGGTGATGATATGGTTATATATTTGTGCTGCCCCTTCGAGGATGACTTGTCACAACATACTCAGAGTGATCCTCAGTCATCCTTTGGTACATACCCTTTTGAGGATGCATATTTTTTTATGAGGAATTCCAACCATTGTGCTCATATTTTTAGGAATACCAGGATGTGGATGCCTCAGAACAGTCAAAGATTCATTTTTCAAAGCGGAAGTATTTTAATCTTGGATATTTCCATGGAGATTCACAGGGGAAGAGTCTTTGTTTTTATAAACCTTAGACTGTTCATTACCTCTTACATTCTTCTCCAAGAGATCATGCAGTATTATTCCGATCTCTCATCTCCTCTCATCCCTCGACAAGAAGTGAGTATTTATTCACCGATGAATATGAGCCTTTGTATACATATAGTATCCCCTTTCACATATGGATTGATTGGTCTTGTGGATACACTTTCAGGCGGGATGATCGAGATTGTGGTTTCTCTTTTCGGCAGGATTTCCTCCCTCCCACCCATCTCCATGATTTGTATTCCATGATTGATTATATGTTTATTTATGCTCATGATTACTATGTGCTGGAATTATCTTTGTTGTTTCACATGATTAAGCATAGAGTGAAATGTCCTCATCTAATGATCAGGTGTTTTCACTGGTTGTATGATTTCACCTGACACCTTCGGGACTTCATCTTCAAGGTCCTAGGACCCCAAGTAAGTAGGTAAGTCATATTTCTTTCTTGCATCTTTCATTTTGTTTGTTCATATTAGTTTATTTTCATTTCATTTTCATTTTGCTCTACTTTCACTATTGATTTCATGCTTAGCTTAGAATTTATTGAAAAAATGTCAAAATTTTATTTTTCTAGTTTAGTTGGATTTGATTATCATCATATGAGAACAAGGATGAGTAGGGCATGTTGCACTTGAAAGTTTGATGTTTCCTTGCACGCACAGGTATACCAAGATATGTTTTGGTTCTCATGCACTCTATTGAAAGCACATGTCCCCAAGTAGGAGACATATGTTATCCCCATTTTGTGGACAACTAAGGAGATTATGTCTTGAAGCCCTCAGGTTGAAGATATGGAGTGTTGAGAAACTACATGACCAGCAGTACACTTTTGCATAGATGGAAAACCTACTCACCACCATAGATGGTCATACGTTTGCATATGGAATCCACTACACCAGCCATCTTTTGGAATGCATTGGGCCTTTCTCCATGGGGTACAAGTCAGTATTATGGTGAGCATCATTTCAATATTTAAGACATTTGATTATGTTGTATCTTAGATTGCTCTAGATTTCATGATATATGCTTGGACATTATTCTTTTTTCCCTGCTTCACCTTTGTGGTTGACATTGTTCCCTAGTAAGTGGTTTTCCTTGGCGATGGGTTTTCTACTAGGAACTCCCTTAATGATACATTGTACCATTCTCGACCATACTTACCACTTTCCATCATTTTTCCCCTCCATTTCCTTATCTCTTTGTATTTTAGGGTTTATTGACTGAAGAAGGGGTTGTCCCTCATTCTATGGGAAGAAGGGGATGAAGGCCTAGAGGGTTTGATGTTGGTTAAAAGATAAACACCTTACATAAACCTTCCGAATGCTTTTCAAAGGGATCACCCAAGAAAGAAATGAAATTCTTATCTTTGAGTAAAGGGGACCCACAATATAATAAAGAATGCTTAAAAGGTTAGTTTAAGGATAGGAGGTCTCATCATGAGCTGAACTATCATGTCCATGAATATATAGTGGTATGGAATTACCATCATCTAGACACCAAACTAGGGTAATGGATCTCAGTTGCATGGCTGAGAGAAAGGGGGTCTCATCACGAGCCAGACTTCTCATTTCCATTAGGTGTTCATGGGTGACATTTCCATCACCTAGTCACCATGCCAAGGATGTGACCTTCAACCTCCCCTTATGCTATATTGAAAGAAAATAAAGAAAGAAAGATAAAAGGCAATTGATGGGCTTGGAAAAATTTCATTGTGGATGAAGGTACCACAAACCCTCTACAAAGGCACCCATGAATGAGAGATTGTGACCCCTTATATGTCATGAGCCCTATGCCCATTGAGTCTTGAAAGAAACCACTTCATCCACTTTACATGGATTAGAGAGGGATCTCTTGGAAACTATCACTGACCTAGGGAAATATCTACCCAATAGGACACCTCGTCAACCCTCCCATATTCAAGCTTAACAAGTCGCATAGTGGCTTTGAGAAATTAATTGTTTGATATAGTGATATTTGATGCACATTCTTAGATGGATTATTTATTGATTGGATTAACTTATCATGATGTTATGAATTGAGATCCTTTGAGTGCGTGCTCATTTTTTTTTGCAGGACCTAGTTGGTGGATAGTTTTGGGAGAACAAGCCTAGCTTGGGATTCCATGGGAATATAAGCCCACGGGTTGGATACCAAGGGCCTGCATGCCAAATGAGAAAGAAGAGACTTGGAAGGCCTTGATGATGACTTGGATGACAAATCTAATCCCTCACTTGCCAAACGATTTTCCTAGGAGGGGAAAATTGTCCTCTTTTTGAGCTTCACGTCATGTGTGGGGGGTAGGGCTTGGTGGTGAGGTGCCACTCATTTGACACATTGACATTTTTAGGAGAAGAGAGTATTCACCATGATGTGAGTGATTATATTCTTTACATGTGGACTTTGGAGGCCTACCCATGCTTCTCCAACACCAATGACTTCCTTAAAGTAGTAAAACATCCCCTAAAGTGGCGACATCCTTCTAAATTAGGGTTTTATTTGTGAAAAAGTGAAATTTTAAAGGAATTGTTTAGTATTCTTTTGTAAAAGGGGGAAAGATTAGGGTTGTTAACCCCTAATATATTTTTTTACCCTAAAGTATGTGGACAAACTATGTTAGCTACATTTTTTATAAATAGAGATCATAAGATCTCATTTTTATCATAACTCTCCCTCATTGTGAGAGGACTTGGTCTGAAATTTTCACTACACTTGGTTCTTTTTGTCTCTTGTGCACTTGTTTATGGATATATCAATGAATGGTTGATGGAGGAGTGAGATCATAGCCTTGGATTATGTTTTCTATCTCTTATGGTGGATTATCTTGGCATTTCTCTTGATCTTGGTATGGTATTTTACTATTATGCTATCATTTTTTCAAGTCAAGTATTGTTATGTTAGAATCTAGGTGGGAAGTATAAGGGAATACACCCTCACCATAGTATTCATCATTTTATACTTCATCTCATTGATTATACAAGGGTTTTCTAAGAGAAGTATAATGACATACACTCTCTTAGCTTAAACCCTATTTGTAACACACTTGGCCCCTAAATACCCTTTCTAGGGATGGGGCATCAAAAAAAAAA
>ML810924.1:36414-52504 GCA_009831015.1 Picea engelmannii
AGAGAGATTTTTCTGGATCTAACTCAGAGGTACACATGATCCCCTACTTTGAAATCTCTAGGAGTCATTTTCATGTATGCATAGCTCTTTTGTCTATCCTGGGCTATCTTCAGATTTTGTCTAATCTGAATTACTTGTTGTTCCATTTCCTTTAGAATTTTTGGCCCGATTGTAACTTTGTCTACTGGGTTGTTCTAGTTGATTGGAATGTTTCATTGTCTTCCATAGAGGGCTTCAAAAGGGATCATTTTTAATGACTCTTGATAGTCATTGTTGTAGGAAAATTATACCAGTGGTAGGTAGTCCTCCCACTTCTTGGGTTGATGCATTGCATGCATCCTCAACATGCCTTCTAATACTTGGTTTACCCTTTCTATCTTCCCATCAGTTTGAGGGTGATAGGTTGAACTAAAGATAAATTTTGTTTCAAAACCAGCAAACAGATATTTCCAAAAGTTTGAATTAAATTTTGTATCTCTGTTAGATATAATTTACTTAGGCATGCCATGTATTATAAATTTTTCCTTCATGAAAATGTTGGCAATATCTATTTCCTTGTAAGTTGACTTGATGGGTATGAAGTGAGCATCCTTTCTCAGTTTTTCCACAACTACCATGATGGTGTCGTTCTGTTTGGTTGATATTGGTAATCCTGTGATGAAATCCATGGAGATGGTTTCCCATTTCCATTCAGGAATTGGTAGGGGGTGAAATATCCTTGCTAGGTGTTGGTGCTCTTCCTTGACTTTTTGAAATTCTAGACACTTAGCTAATTAATCATCTATGTTATTTTTCATTCTGGGCCAATAAAATAGTTTCCTAGTGATCATAATCATTTTCTGATAACAAGGATGACCAATATATGGTCTTTTGTGTAGTTCATCCATTATGAACCTCTTCAAGTCGTCAAATTTTTTAATATACAATCGAACCTTGTAAGTCCGTAGACCATCATTAAGCATCTGATAGCCTTTGTACTTCATCCCTATGGGCTCTTTCTTTAGGTATGATGTCACAGTCTTGAAAAATGCATATGTTTCTTGTACAGATTTGACCCTCTCTTTGATATCTAATTCATTGGCGCTTACAGTTTCCAAGTGAACTACTTTCATACTTCTACTAAGGGCATCAAACACCCTATTCTCCTTTCCTTTGATATGTTTGATCTCAAAATCAAACTCACCAAGGAGATCCATCCACCTAGCTTGTCTCACATTCAGTTTTGGTTGGTCAAATAAATACCTTAACCCACTATGGTATGTCATAAGTACAAATATTCTACCTAAGAGGTAATTCCTCCACATTTTTAAGGCATGAACTATGGCATCCAATTCCATATCTTCGGTCACATAATTGACTCCATTCTCATTCAATGTTTTGGATTCATTGCAAATCACATGTCCTTCTTTCATAAGGACTCCTCCAAGACCTTCCTTGTAGGAATCTATACACACAAGGAAGTCCTTGTTTCGGTCTACAATCTTTAGCACATGCACATTGGTTAGAAGGTACTTCATCTCTTGAAATATTTCTCTGCATTCTGATGTCCAAATGAATTTAACCCCCTTCTTTTCTGAAGGGAGGTGATTGGGCAACAAATCTTGGAGAATCCCTTTATGAACCTACTGGCCCATAAAGGATTTGATATCAGACACATCCTTTAGGTTAGGCCAATCCATGATGGCTTTAATCTTGGCAGGATCAGCTACCACTCCTTCCTCGGAAATAACATGGCCTAATTAATGGACTTGTTTCTGGAAAAAGTCACACTTTCTAAGCTTAGCATAGATTTTATGTTCTCTTAGTACTTGGAGTACTAGCTTGAGATGTTCTTCATGTTTTTCCCTATTCTTGGAATAGATTAGGATATCATCAATGAAAACCAACAAAAATCTATCCATGAACTTTCTGAATACATTATTAATTAAGCACATAAAAGTGGTTGGTGAATTGGTAAGCCCAATTAGCACCAGCATAGATTCATAGTGAACATATCTTGTCCTAAAGGTTGTCTTGTGGATGTATTCATGTTTAATTTAGACCTGATGGTATCCAGACCTCAAGTCAATCTTGGAGAATATTGTATCGCCCCTTAATTGGTCAAACAAGTCATCAATCCTTGGAAAGGGATACTTATTCTTGATGGTCATCTTATTGAGTTTTTTATAATCTATGCATAGTCTAAGTATGCCATCTTTATTTTTTACAAACAAGGTTGGTGATCCCCAGGGAGACACACTAGGTCGAATATTTCCTTTGTCCCACATCTCCTTCAGTTGTAGTTTGAGCTCAACTATCTCTAGTGTACTCATTATATAGGGTGTTCTAGACATTGGCACCGCTCATGGTACAAGTTCTATTGAAAAGTAAATATCCCTTCTTGGAGATAGACCTGGCACCTCTTCTGGGAATACATATATATATATTCTATTAATATGGGATGTTCCTCTAGGTTGGTTTTGTCATTCTCAAAAGACTTTAGTACTTGTATTGCATACAAGGGACATCCCTTTCTGCAATACTTCTTCACTTGGAGGGATGATATTTTTCTCACCGAGACATGCTTTTTAATCCCTTGTAGGGTTACCCTTATTCCTTCTTCATTTTCACACTCCAAAGTTTTACTGTAATATTCCAAATTGGTTTTGTGGGTAGCCAAACAATCCATGCCAATTAGTGGGTCATAATATCCTAAAGGAAGTATGTTTAGGTTCGCTTAGGTGGGAAACCCACTTATAACGAATTGGCATGTTGGTATGACCTTTGTTACTTTTCTTTTGGTTCCAATGGCTAGTTGTACAAGCCATTATTTAACATGTTTAACTTGTTGTAATTTACATTTCTCAACAGTTTGAGGGGCAGCATAACTCAAATTAGAACCATGGTCAATTAAAATGGAAATAGGATGGTTGGAAATCGTACCTTCCATCTCCACCATTGAATCCTAGTGGTCATGTTGTCTATTATCCAAGGTTTCATAAATGTGTGGCATGATCCTAGCCACAAATTGGTTGTGGTAGCCTCTTGGATGTTTTAGACCCTCTCATTGTTCTGTTGTCTATGTGGAAAGACCCTTATCAAATGTTCCTCTCCACAACCCCAATATTTCAAGGGTTCTCTCTTAATGTTATCAATCTTACTTGGAACTTCTTTGAAGGGTTTATTTCCACTCTAGGATGGAAAATTTTGTTGATACACACTTCTGGTAGGAAGGCTCATCCTAGAGCTCTTCCCATGGTTATTAAATCTTGAGGATTTAAACCCCTTCTTCTTGAATCCCGATTTTTTTTCTTCTTCCACTCTTCATGGGGTTTTGTCTTATTCTTGAATTTCTCATAGCAATACCTTGCTTTCTGAATAGTATCTTCTAAGGTCTTTGGCTCATCAAACTCAATTTTGTCCCGGTAGGACTGAGGTAATCCACTAATAAATTGTTGTAGCTTTAATTTTTCATCCTTTATGTAGGGCACATACCTCATCATCTTGAGAAATTTTTTGATATACTCATCTATGATGAGTTGTCCCAGCTTTAGTTCATAGAAATCCTTGGTCTTCCCAGCAAAGTAATTTTCTGACAGATACTTCTTCTTGAAGTATTTCTCAAATTGTTTCGATGACAAGTCCTTCTCGTGGATTCCTTTCACATTCCTAAGGTCTTCCCACAAAATGGAAGCTTTCCCGTTCAGGTTGAAAATAGATATCTAAGCCTTTAATTTCTCAAAGTAGTCATGAACTCTAAAGTACTTCTTCAGGCTGAGTAGCCAAACTTATACTTCTTCCCCTTTCTTAATCTCTCCATCGAAGGTGGGCAGTTTGGATTTCTTGAATTCAGCAGGGTCATGACTCTTGGAATGTTTCCTCTTATTTCCTTTGATATTGGGAACTATTTTTTCCACTAGAAGAATCCTTGGAGTTATCATTGTCCTCAAAGAGACATTCTAGTGAGTGTATCTTGACTACATGTTGGGCCTTCCTTGAGGCACTTCTCTTAGTGTGGCCACTTTCTAGACCATGCTTTTGTATCTCAGGTGGACTTGGAGTTTTCTCAGTATGATGTTTGTTGACATGACTGGCACCTAGACCATGTTGCATTTTCCTTTGTATATATGATAGACTTTACAGTAGAACTGCATTAATTCCAGTCTGATTTTCTTGCTCCCTTATCAACCTTTCATTATCATCCTTATAACTTTGTAATTATACCATGAGGCTTCTTATAGTTTTATCCAAATATGGAGGGGTTTCCACCACCCTCCTCTCATTAGATTATTCCTTGCTATTGTAGGATCTCTCCCCCAACTCATGGTGTGTCACCATTCCTTAAATTGTAGTTTCTCGTTGTTCGCAGACTGCTTGAGTGCTGACAAAAAAATTTATGTTAGTTACTAATATACCAATTCATGAACAACACATATCATTTCAAAGTGATGTCATATTCTTTGTTTGGAAACATTAGCAACATATAGTGCAGACTTCCAAAACATCTATCAACAGTAGAAGGTTTCCTTCCTCTTTTCAGTAGAGGTTCAAACATGTTTCTTATAGGAGGGGGGGTAAGGTAGGGTGTTACCCCATAAATTTCTCTAATAATATTTTTATGCAACTCGTGCATGAGCCCAAGTAGGCCAAGTGTTTTTTCCATGCTCTGATACCAATTTGTAACACACCCGACCCCTAAATTCCATTTCTAGGAATGGGGCATCAAATTTGTTTTTCCTAACTATCTCAAATCCTAATTTTGGTCTCTCCATTGGCCATTGCTCACCACGAGCTTTCTAACAGTTGCCACCATACTAAAATATGATCTCTAGTATGGAATTTATCACCTCCCAAAGTTATCTAGGCATTAATAGTTTGGGTCTTCGGCATTCAACACTGAACACTTGTTGGACAGAGACCTAGTCAGGAGAAAAGGCTATTTTTGGGAAGAGAAGCAAGAAAGAAGGAAAGGGAAGTTGGAAAGAAAAGCATCATGTGTGAGGGAAGAAAGTAAGGTGTGCATGCAAGGAAGACCTAACAATGCTAGGGTTAAGGTTTTTGAAATGTATTTTAATGGCTAATGAGCCAAGAATATAAATAGGTAGTACTTAGAGGAAGAAAAGGAGAGATCGAGGGACCGACTGAGAGATAGAGAGAGAGAGAGAGAGAAGATAAAGAGAATGGATGGCAGAGAGTTGTAAGAAATGTACTATTATTTAATTTGGTGAGATAGAGAGGCATTGAGTGACTCGATCCCGAGTGTTAGATTGCAGGTTGAGGAGCCTAGTGTTATCTAGTCATCATCACAAGGATTGAGGAGCATGTTGAAGAGAGTAGAATCCAAGATTGTAAACACGTGTGGCATGACATATTACTAAACCATAATAAATATCTTGAGATCCAGATATTTGTGGATGTAGCCCAAGAGGGGGTGAACCATGGTAAAACATGTGTTCTGTGAATAAATTCATGCGTCTTTATTGTTGTTAAGTGGTTAATGTTAAATGGATGAATTAACTAGTTAGATCTGGTATTTCACATGCATGCATAGAATGACTGCTATAATCAGATGTTAGAATAACTAAATAAATATTATAAGATACAAACACAGATATCCACTCTTTCCCAGGTTGCAAACTGCAACCACCCATAAAGTTATTTCGAGTGAGACTGCGCAGTGCACTCTGTGTGTTGTGTTTCCTACTAGTCTACCAGAGGGGCCGATAGTTTTAGAGAGATTTGTTGGGAGATTCTTAAATATGAATCAAGGTCAATATATGATAGTAAGGCAGGACCATAGAATTCTAAGTAGAAGAGTAGAAAAGCCAACAAATCATTTTTTGGTTGGTTGGTTGGAATAGGATGGGCTTGAGTGAATGAGATATGTTGAAGATGTGTCAAAATAATGCCAGATCGAATGAAAAGACGGTGAGAGAATGAGAATATAAAAGGGGATGTTGAGACTATGGAATCCAATAAAGGCAGAGATAAAGAATTGGCTAGAAAAAAAGGAGTTGGATTTTGCGCAGAAAGATAACATAAACCCGAAGTTGACACCGCACAAATATCTAGACAAGTATGTATTCAATGACTTGTATGAAGTATTTTTCTGTGATTTCCCGCATGTATTGTAGGAGTGGATAAAAAGGTTGAAATAAAACCATCCTAAAAACTAGATCAGACAGCTAGAGTGGAACCCTGTAGAGATCACGCAGTTACAACAAGTTGATAATAAATGTACGCGTGCAGTAGATTTCTGGTTAGACATCATTGTTGCAAGATTTATCATAGAATTTGCACTAGATATGGTGAAATCTTACAACGCGTCAGAACAAGAATTATTGATTGGAACTAGAGGTAGGTATATCATAGTTTTATGTACTTATATTAAGATATTACTATATAACAAAGGTGTAATTACAATGGATTCAGACAACTAAAACTTCTCTATGTGCATGGGGGAAGGGGGGAAGCACTGACAGGAGAAGGAGAAATGGATGGAGAAAGGGATAAAGGAAATAAGGAGGAGTCCTTGGACCCAATTATGATGGATGAATACCAGATCAAGAAGATCATGGAAATAGCTATAATAATGCGCAGTGGAGTACCCTACCAATATAAGGTGAACACTAAGAAGAGAGTCATAGCCGGGAGGGAGGGATTGGCAAGTGATGAAGAAGAGGTAGAGGACCTCCAGGTTGTGGAGTAGATTGAGGAAATATTGCACGTGAAATACGAGAGGAAGATGAGAGGTCCAAGAGCAGGAATAGAAGGCATCACTCCTCTCCAGATCAGTGTCAGTGTGGAACCCATAAACCCATGTGCGACTAATACACCAAGAAGAACACCACCATTTAGACAACTAAATTTTGGGAGAAGAAACACAGCATGAAGTACATATACACAAGGAACAAAAACTGAGGGAACTAGTTTAGGAAGCATTAGTCAAGTATATACTCTGCGCGGAGGTAGAAGTTCAGCATTCAGGATGGCAGGACACGATCCCACCATCAGGTTACCATAATTCAAAGGAGAGGCATCAGAGGACCTTGAGAAGCACTTGTTTATTTTTGAAAATATATGGGAATAAAAACATATCATAGATGAAGACACTAAAATTGCGTAGTTAGCTATCACACTAAGAGATCACACATTGGATTGGTACATGAGTTTAGATGAAAACATTCCATCAGGGACAGCCAGAACGATTGGAGATATAAAAAAATCTATTGATAAATGAATTCCAGAAACCTAGTTTAGAGGATCAATACGTGAATGAGATGATTGAGATTAGATAGAAACCAAGAGAATCTATATGGGATATTGACCAGAGATTCAAATGATTGAAGGTAAATCTAGAGTATGTCATGACAGTTATGCAGTATAGGCATCTATTTGTCAATTCATTGCTACCACACTTGAAATACCATTTGTGAAAATAGAAGTTTCAAACACAACCAGAGGTTCTATAGGTATCCCTGCAACTAGAAGAAAACCAATATCATAAGAAAGATCCATCCATAGAGGTGTTGAAGAAGGATCTAAAGAACTTAACATTCCATCTAAACTGTAACAAAGGTAAGGACAAAAGAGAAGTCATTTGGTGTACCACATGTATGACAGAAGGACACCATAAGAATGAATTTCCAACATTCGCACAGTACATGGTAGCAGGAATTCCAAACCCGTTGCCAACAGGAGTACTATGGTGTGAGATCTATAAGAAATATGGGCATGATCCATATCACTTCCCAATGATGTAGAAGTACTAGACAGTACCTAAGACTTCATATTGCAACTTTTTTAATTCATTAAGCCATGATGACAAAGATTGCAGGACCATGGATCTGATGAGGGAAAGAACATCAGACACTTACAGGGTGCAGGAAGAAATGACGATCGGGAAAGCCACACCATATTTTAATCAAGTACCATCCCCATATAACACTATGCAACATAATTATAACACTCTGTAGCAACAATATAACATTGCACAGCCACAGTACAATACTACACAGCCACACTATAATCATGTGTATTATAACCAAGTGCATCAGTATAATGCACCACGAGGAGATCGAGTTGGCTATGGAGGTGGAGGAAGAGGAAGAGAAGGATTTGGAAGAGGTAGAGGACCAGTTGTATGCCATAACTGTCAACAACCAGGACACTATGCAAGAGAATGTCCACTTCCACCTGCGACGTGTATGTATTGTTGCGCATCAGATCATGATACAAAAGAATTCCCTACACTATTGGGGAATATCCAGGAAAAGAGATATCAGAACAATCAGAATTTTTAGTGGAGTTTGGTGAAAGCAAGGGATGAAGGAAGAAACATCAACATAGTTATGCGAGGAGGAGCTAATATAAGAAATGACGTTGTAAGACAAGATCCATCACAACACCAATAGGTGAAGAAGAATGTCGAACCGAAGAAGAAGTTTGATGCACAGAAAGAAAAGGAGATATTCAAGCAAGCCAAACAATAATTCCTAAAGCCAGACATTGCATCGAAATCAACTGTGCAGCATGATAAGGAAGTACTGACATATGAGATGCCTCCATCCCTAGATCACACCAAAGAATCACATCCCCTGGGAAAAGTAAGTGCGATTAAGGGTTTTTTACAATCTTGTGTTAAACTACTAAATTATCCATCATTTTTTAAAGTATTAAAAAATATGCTAGAAAGTTATAGAATAGAGGTAGAAGGAAATGTAGAACAGAAAATAGTTAATCATCTGCATATAAGGAGAAGAACAAGCGGAGAATTCATATTGAAAGATAACATTGGAGATTTCAACATGGGAGATATTATATTGGATTTAGGATCCAAAGTAAATGTATTACCCAAGAAGATGTGGCAATGCATGGGACATCCCACACTAGGATATTCACATGTTCAACTGAAATTAGAAAATCAACATAGATTTCTACTAATTGGAAGTCTAAAGGGGGTGACAGTAGATCTGGATGGAGTGTGCACTAAAGATGATTTCGAAGTAATAGAGACAGTGGATGGCACAACACCTTATCCACCATTGCTTGGCTTGGATTGGGTGTTTGACAATCAGTTCATAATCAACTTGAAAACAAGGAAAAAGGCATTTGAATGAGGAGAATACAGATTCATTGCGCCATTAGATCCATCAGAAAGGGAAAGGTTTGTAGAACCTACTTTCTTAGATCTGGAGGAAATTAACCAGTTGTACAGAACAACCTTGCAAGAAGAAGATTATGTGAATCCAATTGCATATGGGCTACTCAGTTGGATAATTATCATGTCATGTAGGTCAAACTGAGATACAGGCTTAGAGAATTGGCAACAAAGGTTACACAAAGTCTCCACAAGAAGATGCGCAAGAATAGACTGCGCAGTAAGATGGGTAGGTATGGAGATAATGGAACCTCCTAGCTTCCATGGGGTGAATGACTTAGAAGCATTCTTAACATGATACAAAGATGAAGTGTTAGAAAATCATAGACTCTTATCCCTAGATATATCAATCAAGGAAATACCTACAAGATGGTGGGGTGTGCACAAAGAGACAATTAAGGACTAGTACCAATGTAAGCAGTTATTGCACATCAGTTTGGTGAAGAACAGAGAAGCAACCAACTGTAGAAATATGATGGAAATGGGGCACCAGAAAAACACTTGAAGAAGTGAATAATGCTATGGAGGATGACACCACCAGAGGAATGGCCTCAACATTTTTTTCACACATTAGAAGGTGTTCCAGCAAACTGGTATACATACCAAGAATTGCGCAAAGGAACTATGAACTGGACAGTATTATAGCAGAACTTTACAGTCACTTTATCATTTGAAAATGAGAACCCCAACATAAACTCCACACTTAAATGAATCATAGGGGTGATATTCATTAAAGAAATAGAATTTGAACTCATGACAGAAGAACAACAGCAGAACAGACAGACAATAAAAGACCTATTGTCATGCTGCCATGTGTAGGAAGAAGCATTAGATGAAGATGACTTGCGAAACATTCAAATTGTGGAAGTTGAAGGTGAAAGAGAAGTGGAAGGTCCACCTCTGTAATCAAAAGTATTTTACGGGCCGATCAAGTTGAAGAAGTCAACATTGGGACAGTTGAGAATCCCAAAATGGCCAACATTGGAGACTATTGGGATGAGAAAACAGTGGAAAGCATAATAGAGTTACTGCGCGAGTACAGCGACCTGTTCCCAACAACATTCATGAAATTGAAAGGCATAGCAGGAGAGATAGGGTAAATGAAGATACCTTTAAGATCTAAGGCAAGACCGATTGGACAGAGACCATATAAACTAAATCCTATATATAAGCGAAAATTCAAAGCCAAAATTGATAGGATGTTGGAGGTTAGAATCATAGAAGTTGTGGAGGAAACTGAATGGCTAAGACCTATGGTAATTTAGGAGAAAAATAAGGGAGGGATAAGGATATGTGTTTACCTAAGGAAGTTGAAAGATTCGTGCCTACATGACCCGTTCCCTACTCCTTTCACAGATGAGTTGTTGGAGAACGTAGGAGGACAAGAATTTTATTCATTCACTGACAGATTCTCAGAATACCATCAGATCAAGATAGCTCCAGAAGAGAGGTACAAGAGAACTTTTCCACAGAATGGGGATCCTACCAGTACACATTCATGTCGTTTGTACTGAATAATATACCAGCAATATTTTCCATAGTAGTCATAGTTGCATTCAAAGAATTCATCCACCAGTTTCTAGAGGTATATCTAGATGATTGGATAGTTTATAGTATGTTGAAACACCATGTATAGGTGTTGAGGATGATGTTAGAAATATGCAGACAGTGTCATATATTGTTAAAAATCAAGAAGTGCATCTTTATAACATCCTTTGGGATACTATTGGGCCATATAGTATGCAAACAAGGCTTCCTAGTAGATCCTGCCAAGATTGCAGTAATTGTTAATCTACCACCACATAAATCAGTACGTCAGTTAAGAGAAACATTGGGACACATAGATACTACAGGAAATTTATAAAGGGGTATGCATAGATCACTGCGCCTATGGAGAAATTGTTGAGAAAATACAACAAGTTTTAGTGGAATGAGGACTGTCAGCAAGGATTGGACACCCTGAAAGAGAAGATGGTAACCGCACCAATACTAGTATTCCCATATTAGGAAAATACATTCCAAATGCATGTATATGCATCATCCATAGCACTTGGAGTTATTCTGACGTAGCTAGGAGAAGGAGAATTGGACCATCCTATAGAATTTGCTAGCAAAAAACTGTCAGAATCGGAGAAGAATTGCAATACCACTGAGAGATAATGTTTAGCTATGGTCTATGCACTTCATAATTTCAAACATTACTTATTGGGAAAATATTTCAAGATGTTTACAAACCATTCATCTCTCAAATACCTCGTCAACAATCCAATGTTGGGGGGGAGAATTTGTAGATGGTTATTGTGGTTCCAGGAATTTGACTTCGAAGTAATAGTCAAACCAAGGAAGTTGAATGCAAGACATGATCACCTGTCAAGGATCACTAATGGAGAGGAACCTATGAATATAGAGGACAACTTTCTCGATGCATAGTTATTTTCATTCCAAGTAGCTGACAAATATTTTGCAGACATCATTCAATACTTGATTACAGGGACTGGGCCACAAGAATTCAACACTGCGTAGAATAAAAATCTGATAGTTAGGATTGCAGACTATTAATTGATTGCAGGACACTTATACAAGATGGGTGTAGACAACATCTTGATAATATGTGTGCTAGAACATGAAATACCTAGGATTCTAGAAAAATCCCATGAGGGAATAGCAGGAGGACATTATGCAGGAAAAGCTACCGCGTAGAAGGTATTGCACATAGGACTATGGTGGCCAACTATTCACAGAGACTCAAAAGACTACTGTCAGAGATGTGGTGTGTGTCAAAGGGTTGGTAAACCTAATAGGCAATATGAGATTCCCCTGAAACCACAAGTAACCTTGCAGGTATTCAACAAATGGGCAATATATTTTGTGGGACCAATTAACCCACAAGCAAAAAGGTCAAGATCAAGGTATATCATTATGGAAATAGAGTGCTTAACACGATGGGAAGAATCAACACCAGTAAAATATTGCAGTGCAGAGACAACAACACACTTCTTGTTTGAGCACGTGATCACTATATTTGGATGCCCAAGGATTTTGATGAGTGACCAAGGAACTCACTTCATTAACATCACTATTAAGGAAATGACTGAGGAGTTTGAAGTTTATCATCAAAAGAGTACATCATACCATCCTTAATCAAATGGAATAGTGGAAGCCTTTAATAAGATCCTTGAAAATGCACTAACAAATATCTGTAATGTTAATACGGATGATTGGGACTTAAAGATACCAGCAGTATTGTGGGCATACAAGACCACATGAAAAAAATTTGATAGGATAGACACCATTGATATTGGTGTATGGACAAGAAGCAGTGGTTCCATTAGAGTTTTTGGTATCTAGTTTGTGTGTAGCAGCAATTACGAACATGATAGAGAAAGGCACAGTAAAAGAAAGGCTAATTCAGTTGATGATCATGGAAGAAGATAGGATTCTAGTAGGGTTTCACCAAGAGGTACAAAAAGCAAGGGACAAATCTTGGCATGATAGACACATTAAGAGGAAAATTTTTGAGGGAGATCTAGTCTTGGTGTACGACAACAAATCTTTTAAATGCCCAGGGAAACTCGGAATGCATTGGTTGGGACCATATGAAGTAAATATTTTCACAGATGGGGGAGTTGTATAGTTGAAGGATTTGGGAGGAATGGAACTTAGAGGAATGATCAATGGGATTCGACTGAATTTGTATAGGGACAGTTGACCTCCTAGCACTTAAAAAAAAAAAAAAACAAAGGACTGTGCGTAGCAACAGAGGGGTTACTACGCCAGCCAACAAAAGATAGCACACAACTAAGGTAGAGGTAGCGAGACAAAAACAAAAGGTCCACGTGCACCAAATAATAACCATAGTGCACACTTGGAATAGTTAGAGTTGGTAAAAGGACCAATGGTCAGAAGAAGGTGGCAATTGGCAAAATGGCGGTTATGGAAAATAAGCGCCAACTGACAGTGTCTATCAAAATTTAATGTCAAGAACGATTGAAGAGATGTCACATTAATTGCACCAACTTGCAAAGTCAAGGGAATTCAATGGCACGTACGTGGGAAGCGCCAATTCATTGAAACCATAGCTCAAGTGACTTCTCCGAGAAGCTTCATACAATTTCTATATAAGGAAATCATGTGGGTAACAGAAGGGTTATTTTGAAATTCATAAATCACAGAGCGATAGAGGATACAGAGCAGAGAGTGAGTTTGAAAGTGTCACGGAATGAACTAGATTGGCGAAGACCATCTTAACCACCAAGGAACCACCCAAGCTAGGAGTGTTGAGCCAGGCCTGTAGATGACCTCGAAGCAACCTTAGAGCACCACAACAGCCACAGGGAATAGAATAGGAACTAGCATGGCTTACTGAATTCGTCAACTTGGAAGAAATACCTTCACCCAATATGGAACCAGCAAGCCTCACATCAGTGGTGGAGGAAACCCAACAAAAAACAGTAGTAGGCATGGATATCGATATACAAAAAGTGGGACAGATCCAGCAGGCCAAGGACATAGGGAATCCTTCGTGCCCTGTAAACCCTGAATAATCATTGATGGTTAATAGGACGGTCCCAGACTAGATGTTATAGGAAAATACCGCTGTGGACAAGTGGATTTCCTCTTGAACCCTAAATCTCTAATATCAAGACAGAAAGGTGCTAACATTGGTCACTGGCATCCTTTTAAACCTAGCTAAGTCAATCAAATAGAGAAAAGGAAGAAGAGTGTACATTTTTTTCGATGTTTGTCCTTGCCCAGTAAAAGTTGAACCTTGATCCCCAAGCTCTTCAACAAGTCCTACAATCCAATAACATCAAAGACAAAACAACTTCCTATTCTACCATGATTAATCCAAAACTAGATCTATCTATCAAAGACAATTTCATGTAGGCATACACAACCTTGAAAGAAACAAGCCAAGCACATGTATTAATGAGAACTAGATAGCAATACTTATAGAGATTTGATGAAGTTGCAGCAACCTCTTCCAACTCTGCTTTTCCAGCCCCTTTCTCAAATAATCCACAATCAAAATGAATATGCTTTATTGATTATCTCCCTTATGAGATCATAAGTTTGATGCCTTCAATGTCCTCCCTTTTAACCATGAAGAGGCCTCCTTATATAGGCTTGGAGAGGCCTAACCACCTTAGATATTCTTGGGATAGGTTGAGGATATTTCTCCATCATTTGTGGATCCTCCCTAAGATCTAGCCTTGACCTCAGATTCGAATCCAACTAACTCCAGAGATGAGGGGGATGTTTCCCTGATTTTCCTCAACAACCCAAGATTTCCTCAAACATACAAACACTCCCTCAGAATGGGGCACAAAGTGTTGCAACTCTTACCCAAAGGAGGGCAGGGAGCATTGGCACTCCCTGATAATGGGTAGGGGAGTGTTGGCCTTCAAAAATGACTTTTGACTAGTTTTTTCCATGGTAAAATCTTTGTACTCTTTGTCATGTGATTTCTCCTTCTTAAACCAATCTTTGAGGGTGTCTTTGAAGTGTCCTTGTGATGTTGTTTGGGACATGACATAGGAAATATGATTGTATGATGTTTTCAACACTTATGGCTAAAATGCGACACTTGTAACACTTGTAATGACGACAATAGGTCATCATTGAAATGAGAAATTTTGATGTGTAACAAATTTCCCCCTAAAGTGTGAAGTTAGAAGACGTGATGACTAAAGTAATTTGTATACTTTTTCGAGAAAGGGTATGGACTCGGAGAACCTGGTAGAAGTTGCACACAACCATCAAACAAATATTATGATATGTTTCAAACCCAAGGTAGGCATACCTATGCTTGGGTGATAAAGACTTGCAAGGTATGGCCGCCACAAAATACACCGCGGATCCATAATTGTATTAACAAAAAGGTATAGCCACCCAAGATAAAATGTGGATCTATACTTCCATGACATGAATTGATCGTAGCCATGAAAAATACACAGTGGATCTATGAGACGACAAGACATAGTCGCGGACCAATACAAAGTGGATCTATGTGACAGTATATGTGTCAATGTTCAAGAGAAACTCCATCGCAACCTGGGAAAAGTACATACCAGAGTGATCACTTAACCCAGGGTCTTCTTATTGATCTTGATGTAGTACGAGTATAATCATGTGAATAGATGTCTTGATGTCGAACATGGAAGAAAACACTTGATTACCGATCAATGAGGTAAACCGTTAACACGTGCGAGGGAAATCACCATTGATGTCAATGATTCCCAAGGTACCCTAGTACAGTCCAGTGAATGTGAATAGATGAGATGAATTTGAACATTCGTGGAATCATCCGATCGGGGGTCAATGATGTAAACCCACTATCAAAAGCGAGGAGGCCTGTCATTGAGGTATGTAGGTCCCAAGGTACTAATTGGTTTCTAAGTCTAGTTCTCGGATGATGTGTTTAAGTCGATAGGAATAAACTTGTCGCAGGAGGGCCTTGATGTATCCCCCATCAATGACATGAAATTGACACAAATATGTAAATTGGTAGATCAGATGAACATGGACTGACACGGGTATTGAAACAGGATAGTTGTGATGGTTGAATCTCGAGGCAGATACTTCCCTTGAACACTAAGGCACAAAAATAGAAACATGACATGGACCAAAATATGTTGATGCAATGGACACTTTCACTTTCATCGGGTGACCCAAAGGAGTAAAGAAACTCAGAGGATATGTTTAGTGCAGAGCTTCAGTGGATTAAAATGTATGCAAAGACAAAGTTTTGTGTTCAAGGGAGACTGTAAGAGAGACTAGTGATGTTTTCAAAAACTGCTTGTGATCTAGGTGGATATCGGGGGCCACCCATCTTTTCCAAATGGCTCAAAACAGTTTTCTGGCCATTTTGGCAATTTACTATTTTTAGCAGGTTTTAACTTCTGGGGCCATTTTGAGGGCCTAAATGAAGGTTTTTCGAGATCGAGGTTC